>JABASC010004778.1:0-11276 GCA_019776185.1 Plutomurus gul | reverse complement strand
GCAGGTACTGCGACAAGCAATCGGAGGAAGGGAAGCCAACTTTCTCTTGGTGTGTATTTTCTCAATGTTTAGAAATATCTGTGTATTTAGTTTACTATGGGGAAAAGAGAAAGTCTGTGTATGTTTAGGTCGGGCGGGATATCGCACAACAAGATTTATTTGGTGGTCTCAACTAAACTGTACAGAAAATGATATCTCTGTAAAACTGCAGATGGTATAGACTATAGCCTAGAACAATGAACAATGCCATGGAATACACTTGCACAATATTTTGTCTCGTAAGATATATTGAGATTTATACGAGCTGCCTCAGAGTCGAAGTCGAACTTTAGTAAAATACTCCTCTTCAGAGAATATATTTTCACTTAAGAATGTATCTATTTATTTAGGTGCACGTTACGACTGGATGCGTTTACTGTACATTCGTTTTATAGAAAATATTCCAACTATAAGCCTGAAATCAGTTACAAAGTTTTCGGGTTTTAATGGAAACTACTTATAAATGTGTACTCAACATGAACAAATACGATTGCACCAAAAATATATATCAGAACTCCGAACGTTACCAACATGATAAGCATTAGGGTTAGCGTCCACAGATTGAAATTTTTGGAAAACGGGTAAGTACAAATAATACATTTCTGAAGAGTTACAGATAATAATATGAAATTTTAAACAATGTTGAAAGACGTACGTTAAATATTTATCTGTAGTGAACTATACTCTTTATGTTAAGTTATAGCAGATTCGGAACTTCTCTTTTAAAGCAATGTTGTAGAAGGATATATACAACATTTTCAGGAGTGTACAAAGGTATCCACGTCTTTACCCATTAATACCATTTCATACTAACGTGAACTCACGTATTGTTATTTTCGTACAGCCGTAGGACTTGTTCTTGACTCTTTTGGTTTTCTGACATGCCAAATAAAGCAGTTTCAACCAAAGTATTATTCAATACAATGTTTTCCCTCTGGGGCCTGTAGAGTGTATTTTAGTACATTCGAATGTAATATGTGGGTAAACAATAGGTCAACGAGCTCTATTAAATAAAATAGTTCATAAAATTCTCGAATGGTCTCCTTCATTGTTTATACTTACATAATGCAATGGCGTAATATACTACTAGTAAGTTTCATGTGGCTGGATCCAAGTGGGGCATTCAAAAACGTTAACGTTGACTACATAGTATAGTGAATGTATATATGTAGTAGGTTATCACATTACATTTTATTCTACTCACTCACTGTCTCATGTGCCATTCCAGGTCACTTACAAAGTATAATGCGTAAGTATATCTACACGAACTCTCACGATCTCAGTGGTCACCTTCATCTGTATTTATTTGCCTTTAGTGTGCTTGCACTTAAAGTATGTATTTAGGAAAAAGGATGAAGAAGCCAGAAGTGAGTTTCAGCTGCCTGTACATTTCCACGGTGCAGAGTAGTGATCGGACCATTTCATCATTTATAAATGAAATGGTCCGATCACTAGTGCAGAGTCAGTCTCCTTTTAAGCACTACCGAATTTAATGTAACATTGTGGAAATTGTGGCTTTCGCTTTATCACCATAAAGTGTAGTCGAGTCAACCGTTGTCTCCGACTCCATTATATTCAAGTGCAAATTCTATTAACAATAAGTTGATTTGATGGTTGTGTGTGTCCGGGCTCGTCTAATGGAGCGGAGCACACAGTGCATTATAGGGAAATGCTTTATAGAGTGAGGATCTACGGAGAGCCAGAGGTCTTTCGTATTTCAACTGACTCGACAGAGTGAGAGATGGTTTTATTCTGTCTGGCCTGGCTCTACTATTAACAGCGGAGACAAGATGAGGAAAGAAAATGTTGTTAAACTAAATGAGTGGTTTCAAGTGTCGTCTCTTCTCTCGCAGCAGATTAATACTAATGATCATTGTAACTAGTGGGCGAGTCTCACGGAAACTTACGAGAGACTGTTCTGTATCTTCTTTAATCATTACGATATGTATTGTAATACCACGACTGTACCTAAATGTGAGGAACATTCGCTTTCCCGGTTTTATCCTCCTCCTCTTCGTCATCAGAGTTCATATAATGCTTACGAGCAAAATTTCCCGTCTCTTAAGACCCTCTTACCACAAATGACAAAGACAAAATTGAAATGTGTGTTTGTGGTCATGATTTTCCAGTTTATTATAATTGATAGTGTGGCGGATGTGGAAATAAGAATGCCAGACCAATTTATTTTTAGCTGTCTGAAGAACCATTAATAAAGTCGTTGTCTTAATGAGTAGGTTTTGATACTGATTTTTTGCACGAACAATATATGCCAAGCGAGACAGCAGGCGTTTTGCATTGCAGTCTAACTGGAAGCAATTCATGGCGACTGCCCTGCCATTTGATCTGTCAGGCTGACTGATGAAGATTTACTGCTGCACACAGAGCAATTCTAACAACCCAACTTTCAGGGCACAGTCGTGCAAACTATTTTTGCAAATGTATTCTGCTGAGTGGAGAATAGATATGGAGATTCATTATAATCGTAGTAGGTACTTGTCGTTGTCGACAAGACATGACAGGACAATTGTTCGTGACAAACTTGCCAAAATTCTACGAATTGTGTGCATACGTGCAATGAAAATGAAACAATTAAATACTGCAGATATAGTATAAATTATAATACTTTGTAGTAATACATACAAGGAGTATATGTACTAAAGCAATATCCAATTACTTTTTACAATGGAGCCAAATACATTGATATTTACATTCTCACAAGTACATAGTATTTACACTTATATGATGTACTAGGAGACGGAGAGAATAAAAACACTCGTAAGCATTTATGTCTACATTTACAATTGACAATAGAAAAAGTCACTATTTCGTAATGTAACGTTATAAGGAGAGACTGATTGTAAGTTGAGCCGGGTTGCTTGCTGTTTGACTGTCTTGGTTTCTGGGTCTCGGTGGTGAATGTTGTGAGAGCAAGGAGCCATTGGACTAACAATAAGTACACACGTAATACGACTAGGTTGTTATATGAGGAGAGTTAGTGAGTGAGAGAGAGAGAGAAGTGAGTGAGTGTATGAAGGAGAAAGGGAGTTGAGTGGAAAAGAGTGCCAGAGAGGAATGGAGAATATGCCCTATGGGGCACTTTGCCTTCCAATGAGAAAGGAATACGAAATGTCTTTATGGCTTCTGCAATTGTGTTGTCTGTTCTTGTCTCTGACTTGGTCTATCTGTACAACACACAATGAGAAGAACTCTGTCTCCCTGTGCTCTGATGACTGACTGACTCTATTTATTCGTCGCCTCCCACCACTGTTTCCAAGATTTACAAGTTTACTATATAACTAAATACTACATACAGTTTTCTCCATTGTAAACAGTCTTAATAGGGAGATATAGGGTATATAATACATTAGACATAGAAATTACAGTAATGCAAAGAGAAATGGAATTGCACTTGAATATATTCTCTTGTCTCTTCTTGTGTCTCGGTGTGTAGAATGGATGGACGAACTAGTGGCTCTTCATCTTGTCTTTATTGTCTGCCCCTAATTTCTAACACACCATCATATCTACTTTAATTAACTAAGGAATTGAGTTCAGGAAAGGATGGAGCAGGACTAGAAAGCAACTTGATGAGTCAGCATCGCGTCTCATCACAAACAAGACTTACCTAAGTCAAACCCAGAATCTTGCTACGCACAAATAATTTATACCGTACAATCCTACTCCCTAGTAATATCTTATATCCTTCAAACAGACAAATGAAATGCTGTTTCTGAACAGGAATATCTTTGTATACAGGCTCGTAAGTACATCAATGGTAGCCTAAATGAATCGTGAAGAATTAATTTCCTGTATTTGTTAAACAGCCAAAAATTCAAAAAAAAAGTTTTTTTTTGTTGTCACATGAAAAATTGTAGACTACGTAATTGCATAGTGCAATCCGATTTATGATACCATCTACGATTTGATTTACCGCACAAGTACATGAAGTTCCTAAGTGTATTTGTAATAGAGAGCTATAAATATGCAAACAAGAAAATAGTTCACCAAGAGACAAGCTTTGTTTAGTAACTCTTTGTATCTCTATTGGATGAAATATCTCTATGGATGCTGTCTCCTTACTTTGTGTAGGCAAATTTGTCGGAAAGTGGAGCCGTTCACGAACTCAGGTCATTATGCATTATTATATGGTAGCAATCATTTCACGTCAGATACCGTCGCCCGTTTTATATTACAAATTGGATGGGAGCAGACGATCGTTAGCCAGATTCTGTACAATAAGCATCCATACAGGCAAACATAATAAATGCTTCATGATCAGATTTCACTCTCGTCTGCCTGTGTTTGTGTATGGATCAGATGGTAGCGTTTAGTTTTAGATTTTGTCACAAAATCTCTAGTTTCCTATGCAATCGTTCTATGGATCTCTTCTGATGCTATCAGGGAGATAGTCTCAAAAGTCATCCAATTTACCATTACAGTAGCAAGCAAGGAAAGCGTGAAACTATACCTTTCACCTAGACAACCTATAGTACAGATGGTAACTGCGATATCTTGTCTTTTTGGCAATAGATTACAATAAATTGGCCATGGCTCTAACTATCTGTATAAGTGGAACGTGCCCTGCATCCCAATGAACTTTCCTAAATGACTTATTGATTTATTGCTTGTATTTGTCAAGATCTTGTAATAGATGGCAAGAAATGTCATTAAAAACTGAAGAAATATATTGCACAAGTTCTCTCGTACTTAGTACTTTGATATTTGTACTTTTCTGCGAAAGTGGTAGCCAGAATGGCGACCGTAGTCAACACACTAAAATTGTCATGTCAAAGTGGTAGATATATCCTTTCTGGGCAAATACGGGCTGAGTTGACTGGTCTCTGTTCTTCCCCTTTCTTTCTACATCCTTTCTTTTGTAGTAGCCGTGGCTAATGTGGCTAACAATGGAAGAGGAAATAACAATTTTTGTGTAGATCTCGGTCTTAGAAACTTCTTACATTTCATGTTTTACGCCAAATCTACGCCAAAGCGATTGTTTCATGTATGGAAGTAGCTTTCCCTCATTTCTTTTTGGCGGCCGCCGGGAAAAGTACGGTGCATTAAATATATTTTTGCACCCACTATTCAACTTAATACTACAGAATTGTATTTTGTATTCAATGTTGAAGTGAAGCCCAATGAAGAAATACAGACTGTGGGCGCCTTACTACCATTTGTAAGGATAAGTATACACGGTATGACTACAAATACACACATATGCATAGAGTAGAGAGTATTTTGTGGTTTCCTTGTTCTCCGTTAGCACGAGATAAGAGAGCGATTTCATGATTTACTTTGCCAGCTTTGACGTGATTGATTAGCTGCGTACGTTATTTCTTTCTTTCTTGTTCTTTCTTGTTGTTTTTGTTGGAACAGGAACTATGTGTACGCATTCGCTGCGAGCACGCACAAAAGTATGGGAATGGATTGTGTGCGAAAGAATGAAGAAAGTAGGAAGGAAACCGCAAAGCGGCAGACGAACGGCCTTTTCACCGTAGAGACTGATATATTGTGGTATCTGGTGGTTTACTTGATCTGGAAATCCAATCGTTGTGCCGACGGTTACGAGTACTACAATGGCACATTGCTGTGCGTGCAATGTATATTCTGTGCGACAGGAGAAAGACGGATTTATTTAATAAATTCGATGGAGAACAAATCCCGTTTGATGTTGTGTAGTAAACTAAAGTCGCAGAGATCGTCGTTAATGGTTGCGTGATGTGATGGAATTCCCTGTCTCTGTAAATGCTCGAGTAAAGAATCGAACGGAAGAAGAGTCAGTTAAATGAATTTACATGTAGACAAAGTCAGAAGGAAGGAAGACTAGCTAAGAAGACAAAGAGCGAGCGAGTAAGTCTTGAAGACAAAGTATATTGTAATCTATTGCTGAGTCGTTTGGAGGAGACTTATTTGTGCTTTATTTTATTAGAATATTCTTCTTTCTTATCTTGCTCGTCAGAATGAGCACTTTCTTTGGCAAGCTACGTGTTCTCCCGACACGGCACCACCAACTCTAAAATATACAATATAGTCGAAATGCGACAATGGAGAGGAAGAGCCCCGGGTCGAGCAAAACAAACACAATAAGTACTCTCTATACAATACGGTAATAATAATTCGTGGAGACCAACTTTTATACAGATGTTACTTGAATTGATCAAAGTGCATTTGTTTTCTCTTTGTTCTTTTTATTGTTCCTTCGAAGTGAAATTGTATGTACATTTTAGAAAAGCTTTTCAACTCACCATAAGAAAGCTGTCCATTTTTCCAACACGGCACTAGTCTAATTTTATTTGTATTCTTGAGTTTTTGAGAGTCACAAAGAGCTCAAGTAAGCCTATTTCACTTCCCGAATTGTATAATCACCAGGTTTTTAACATCCTCGAAATAAAATATAATCTAGAGAAAGTTGAGTTCCTTTTTGAATATTTCCGCCTTTGCCATTAAGGGAAACTTGATGCTCTTTGTTATATTTTCTTTGGAGTGAAACGCGAGTGTTCCATTTAAAATTACAATTCACCCATTGTGGAATGTCAAGTGAAACACTAAACAGGCGCAGGGTTTAAACGGGAAATTTCCCAGGTGGAAAATCCCAGTAGGAATTCGGAGAAATGGGGTATGGTATTTTATCATTTTCCCATTTTCTCACTGGGATGGGAATATGATTCTTGGGGTGGAAAATTTCAAACCCTGAATCAGTACCTATGCGTCTCGTGAATATAAAATTTTCAGCCATAATACCGTTTATCGTGCCATCCGTGCACATAAAAGTAAATGCAAAACTTTTCAGCGAGACTATATTACTTTTGACTCTTTTCTTGGACTCATGTCTCATGTGTCGAGTCGGGTCATCATTTCCTTTAGCAATATGCTTTCGGAGAAGACGAATTCGATGTTTGATCCCCATTTTGCTACTGGCCGTCTCTTGACTCTCACCATGACTCTCAATAGAATGTGTACTCGTGCAGCTCGTGGTTCGTCTAGATTTGGCTCACCGTTGAGAGTGGGACAGGGCACAAATATCGGAGAGATTCTACTCACATTTATCAAAAGGAGTAACGGTACAGGGGAAACTTGTTTCCAAAAAAAAGCGTAGAGGTGGAAAAGTACGAGCTGTTTGTTTGGTTGCTTTTCTAAAAGCAGCAAAGATCCATTCCCCTAGTTCTCTCTCTCTCTCTCTGTATGTGTTGCGTTTACTCAAGTTTTGCTCGGAGAGGTTCCTTTCGATTGTTCTTCTATGTAATGTGAGTTTTTTCTAAGAATGAGTGGAGTCGCGAGAGTAGAGACGAGAGAGAAGTTTACTTGATGTGGTTGTTAGGATTTCTCTGCTGGTAAGTAGGTAGTAGCTGCAAAAGTCTCTATACTTCGAAAGCAAGGGACAACAGAGTAAAGGAAATCAGAGTGTTGAACCTTTGCCAAACCTTTCATCTCTGTCAGATCTGTTTAATACTTGGGCTAACTTACGGAATGGAAACAGAAGTCGAGTCGGGCTCGCAACAACAGAGAGGACCAAACCAGATTGAGAAGACAAGCTCTCTGCATGCATCACTGTATATATTCAGTCCAGTCATGTCACTTCACTTTTTAGTTATAAATGGGCTATACAATACATGTGTGTGCGGATATTAGTGTTGGTACATATGCTCAGTGCATGCACCACCTTCTTACATTCTGGATCCTTGCTCTTCCAGCCAAACGCCCCTTCTTCACACCGCCTTCACATGAAACAAGGTTTTTCTGTGCCGAATTTCTCTTCTGGAACATTTTCGCAGAAGTGAACTTGAACAGCTGGATATGAGAGAAGGATTAGAAATATTTACTAAACTGTTGGCTCTCCTTTTAACGTTTGTGCGTATGTAGTGATTTCGCTGGCATTGAAAGTAAAGAAGAAAACAATCACATCTGACTGCAGAGTCAAACAAAGACCTTTAACGAGGCTTAGCGTAAACTGAACTATCTGTAAATCTTCGAGCAACAGCGGAATGCAAACCAGTGCTCTAGCATACATACAGAAAACACCTTACTGCTATGTACTTATGATAAGCTCGGATTAGCTTTCAGCTTAGCCAAGTCTTAAACTACAATCTTCTCAGCTCTTTCGTTTACATTACATCAGATGGCTTGCCCTTCTTCCCTACATAGTGTATTTTTGAATATCTAATATCTACCATGTATATCAGGTTAGTTTTGTTACGCAATATTAGAAATATCTTCATATAACCTACAGAATGTTCAAAGGAGTTCAAAGACACTTGGGTATACGTATTGTCAATGTATTTTTACCTCTTATGGTTGCTTTTTTATCTCATAAGTGCACTTGATTCATGCTTCTTGCCATTCTTTGTATGCATGCTTTTTTTGACGTTTATGTATTTACTTTGAACTGAAAAGTCGAAACTCTACTTTCTTCCGTAAACACCATTAGAGTTTGAAATTTATACATCAGCAATTCAAATAAAAGTAAAACATTTTCTTAATCCGTGGGTTAACATTTCAAAATGCCATTAAAGCTACATATCTGAAATAAAAATTAAACTAATTTCTTACTTCCTTTTTGGAAAATAAAGTGCAACGTTGCGAATATGTATTTTCAACTTCTTTGTTTCATATTTGTCAAGATATCCATAAGTTTAGAAGAAATGCAAAAAATTATATGTAGGTCATATATATTTGTTAAACTTTTTCATTGCACGCTCCACCAAACAATTCAAAGAAGTACAAAGAAAGTACCATACAGCTATCAGAATTCCTAACTTGAAATTTATTTCTATCAGCCTTTGAAAGTGTGTTAAAGTCAGCACTATATACATACAATGAAATACATATAATACTTTTGAAACAATTTTTCGATGTTTTGATTCGTGCTTACAAGAATGTCCACTCTATCAATAAAACTCAAATTTCTGTTAAACTTTTGAGTCACAAGTTGTGACTGTTCATTAGACGACTACAAGGGAAGTGGAATGCTAATGTAACATCTAAAGTACCCGCATTCTAATGGAATTTAGACGATGTCTACATGTGAGACATACAAATGTGAAATTAAAAACCGTTATCATTATATTCGAGCAGGTAGCATGAAAATTCTGACAAACTTTACCAGTTTATACTTTGCACAACGGTTTATCTATACTGACTCGGAATCCAGTTACAATTCCAGCGGCCACAACTAAATTCGTTTTTCGTGTCGACAGATCAGCAAACAAAGAATTGTACCTGCATGTAAGATGTCTGAAGTGTCCGTGAACAAAAAGTTCGCATTGCGAACTGAAATGAAGTGAACGCGTAGTTTCGTTACATTACAGTTAAAAGTTCTACGCTGCTTACATTAGTTACGCAATGTAACACGGCTGAGTGGAGTCCTCGATGGCAAAGTATTTGTATGTGAGAACTAAGAGTGGTAATCCTCCTTAGTGTTATTTTACAACTAACAAGTATTTGTAATAGTAAGCATTTGAACCAAGTGGGTAGTTTTTGCACGCTACATTGCGGATCATGCAGACATTTCTTCGCTAACACTCACCATTACTGTTGCTAGAGCAGACCCGCATGCCCTTACAAAAGTATACGAAGTAGGAAACTTTTTTATTTCTCTTCTTTCCAATTGCGAAATGAATTTCCTCTGTTCTCCCGTCTCGTACTATACTGATATAGAGGATTGAGTATGTAGCATTTTCAGATAGAATGCATTTGTCTACCCTACAGAAATATAATGTGAGTCGAAATGCAGATAGTAGCCAAAAATGATAGTGACTACAAAAGTTGGTGAAAGCAAGGAGGAAGCTCAAATAGCTGCAAACAGGAACATTCTAATGGGTGGGAAGGCGCGAGTGTAAGGAAAATGGAAAAAAATAAGAAGAGCATGAGAACTATTTCGTATGAAATGGATTTGGTGATGGCTCTGCCAATGACGATCTCAAATATGCTTGTGTACGGTTGCGAATGTCGAATCCTTATTCCTTTTTGCATATTATCTTTCTATCTGTAGGACGCAGCAGAAGATGATGAGAACGTAGACAGTCACGTATGCAAAACCTACTGAAGAATAGTGCAGATATCAGATAAGATAAAGCAAGGCACTAGTTTTGTTAGTTTCTGTTAGGCACATACGTACGTACATACTTTAGGTACTTGAATACTTATTGTTAGAGCATGTGCTAAAAAGTATTTCCCTTCGTGCTAGAGAGATTTCTTGGAAAATTCCCATAATATGAATGAATATGATGGAATGAATATGCGAAAAAGATTCCTGAGCATGTCATAACATGCAATCTGTGTCTCTTTGGTCTCCACTCAATTCTGTTGAGTCGACAACGAGAGAAAATACTTTCGTCTACTTCCTTTGTGACTCACACCGTCACAAAACTTAAAACACTCGTTTCACTTTCACTAGGGATTTCTATATAGCTACGCTGTACAACAAACAAAGTGTATCAGGTATCTATGTTATGTAACTCCCAAAATATGCATATAAAGTTCAAACAAAATTGTTGTAAGTACATATGAATATGAGCGTACCGTATCGTCATTGCACTTTAATATTTTTGTACCTTTGTAAAAATATGTGATGTATTTGAATTCTACTGCGGTTGAATACCGGAATGGGATTACAAGCAAAATTTCGAAAACCTTCCAAAACCTAAATGTGACCGATACGATTGCCTGGCAAATGAGTAGGTCATGGACATTAACGCGTTTGGGTGGGTTTGCGTTGTGCATTACGATAGTCGTATTTTCTAGGATACACTTTGCATTGTGTTTGTGTACGATCTCAGCGCATTACTCTGCTCTTTCACTGGAGAAACATGGAATGGCTAGTGGATAGTGACACCATGATGGTATGGTAATGTGCTCGACATCCGCTTGCCGACCCTAAGAACAGAGAAAGACAAGGAAAGTGGAAAGTTTAAAGAGAAATCCATACAGTGAAAGTAGAGAGCAGTACTACATAAGTACTAACATGTAGGTAAGTGTTCTGAGATACTCTACTTACTATATTTGTGGTTTCAGTCCAAATGCAATGTTAAAATATATATACCTAAGTAGGGAGCACAAGTAGCACACGCAATCGAAAAAGAAGCGAGAACAGGACACGAAGCCTGATACTGTTCAGATCACTACGCTCAACTTTGCTGTACCGTGGAGAGAATCGAGAATGGTGTGAATAATTCCCACTGCTGTCATATATTATTCAAATCACGGCCACGATTTTATGGGCTGCGAAAGGAGAGCAACTT
>JABASC010004777.1:0-11277 GCA_019776185.1 Plutomurus gul | reverse complement strand
GATTAGGATAGTATTCAGGTTTCTTCTATCAGCATTAGACGACTTCCAGAGCACAGCAAATTAGTGACTGTCAGGGTAGCCTAGTGCTGCCCTGGACTGTCCAGTTCTCGGTGTGACCGACGATCTCTACGGCCGGCCCCTCCGCCTTATACTATCAATGTGAAAATCTTAAAATGACAGAAGCAGGTTTGCGTTGGGAATCGAAAACAGCGACAATCATATCACGATGCTTAACCATTAGTGAGCGGTTGCAATGCGCTAACTTGCTTTAGCAAACAAATGAAATAAAATGCATTTATTTCATTTCATTTCGCTTTTTTCCATTTTATTTTTCATTTCATTTCATTTTTCCAAATCTTACATTTCATTTTATTTAGAATAGAAATATTTTCATTTCAATTTTTTTGGTGAAATGAAATGAGATCCGAACTCTGTGTTCTCCTAAACCCCGACTAATATTGCAAAAGCATTTTCTGCAACCTTTTGCAACTTCAATAGATATTGGAGGTCAAAGTTGTCCCTAATGAGGGGACAACAGTGCATAAAGTAAATGACATTTTTGTAATTCAAACAAAATATTGAACACTTTTCTTGCCCCACTGCTATCTTCTGGTGGATGATGATTGTAATCTGAAATGTCAATAAATCATGTCATGAATTGGATTTATTTACCGCCGAAAAGTATTTTCAGTCCACTGCAGAATTTATCACAAAGAAATATATTTTTTTTTGTAGGATGTCCATGTTGAGACGAGTTTTGGATCGAGAGAGCATCGTGAAAGGAAATCTGGTGGAGAAGCTTGTGGAATGTGTGAAGGAATTGCAGCTGAAGTACGCGGCAGAGAACGGCGCCGTTCTTGTCAATGACGAGGCCACGAATTCTCTGTGCTGGACTTTGGAGGCGGTTTTCATCCACGGTCTTAAGAATCGATTCATCAATACAGTCTCCTCCCTTCTGAGCTCCTCCCACGATGACCTCAGCCCACAGCCTTCCTTCTGGCACTTTGTCCTCATTTTTTGCCACCAGGAGGACATTATAGAAATCCAAAAGTTCTCCTTCATCCACACGGACATTGGGAGATGCCGCTGTTGGCTTCGATTGTCCCTAAACCAGGGCACCCTGTTCAGCTTCCTGCAAATGATGACGACGGAAAAGAGAATTTGCAAAGAGTACTACAAACCGACGGCTTTTCTCCGAGACACGGAACGCTTCGATATTCTCAAGAATTATCTCTACGGCATCGAGTCCTACAATTTCCAGTTGGCTTGCAATTCCAGTTTCCTGAATGCTTGGAATTATGTACCACTGAATTTGGTGGGACTGCACACGCCCCCCAACACCCAATACTCGATCAGCGAAGGAATCGATGTGGCTCAGAACATGGACTCGAAGGAATTGCAGGCTCTGCCTCAGCTGACTCAAGAGACCCAACGGACTCCACCGAAACACCACAAATTCCCGCAAAATTTTGAGGATCACTACAGAACTCCATTGCTGGAGGAAGATGCGGCTCTGCGAGTCATTTTGTCATCCAAACACCCCGTGTCAGTCGTCCCTCCCCCTCCGCTCGCCCTTCCCCAACGAACGGGCGCACCATCTCCCGTTACAGTAGCTCCCAAGGCTACTCGTAGCTCTTTTCCTAGTCCGATCACCACCCAACGCAGCACCACCCCGTCTCCCCCCGTTAACCCAGTTTCTGGAACGCCCCCTCTTAGTTCGACCAATGTTTCTGACTCTTGTCTCCGTCCGGGGAATAGCTCGCCGCAGCAACCCACGACAATGGAAACCGTGCAAAGTGAACAGAATTTAAATTTCCCGCAGCTTTCACCAGTTCAAAATGTCCAATTAGATAGCAGTGAGTGCAGTGACGGAATGAGTGATAATTGTGGTGAACTGAGTGGACAAGAGAGTCGTCGTCGTCGTTGCGAAGGGGAAGTGTGTGGAATTGTGACAGTGAGCAGAAATATTAGCAGCCCAGTTGACGAAAATGAAGCGATGAGCTACGCCGCTTTGTTTGAAACGTACAACAAGGATAACTTGGCTGAAAGCCCTCTAATAAATAGTTTTATACTTGAGAACGAAGACTTAATCAAATCTTCATTGGCTCGCAATTCCGATGACTATCTGCAGGAAAACCGCAAAGTAAGTTTCTTTTCATTTACACGTAACGCCTCATGCATATCTTCAGCAGCCATTTGCTATGATTCCTGCATGCATGTTGTAGTTATAGGCTTCGGTTTTGGCTGCTATTCGGCTATCCCAGCAGGCCAGGGCTCATACATGTTGTACGTAAAGTTAATTTTCATTGGCAACAGAAATAACATTTTATTAATTAATTATCAAAAAAAAATTTAAATTATTTGTTTTTGGAACATCGAGGTTGGAGAACGCTGAACCATTATATAAAAAATCTTAATCGTGTTTAAATTAGACGCATACATAAAAAATTACTAAAGTAGATCATATAATCCATCCCGACTTCAATTAGGTTAGAAAGTTTTAACTAAATAAATTGGCATTTCCCCCATTTAGTGTTTTACATTGAAACCTAAACAATAAGCATGTGTTCGAACTCAATAAATCTGGTTTTTACAGGATTTGTGACAAAATAAGAGTACGGTGTAGATTTATAAATCACCAACTGAACCCCTTTCTCCCCAATACTGACAATTGTGAGTAATATAAGACATAAGGCACTTCAAGACAATTGTGGACGATGAGCGGTTCCGATTTCTTGAAAATTTCATGTTACAGTGCCCATGTGGCGAACACTGATTTTTTGGGGTGCGCCACAAGATTTTAATTGCCTTCGTACAGTTGTAGGTCGTGAACTGATCAAAATGCTCTCTTGGGATTTACAGTCAAGCATGCTGCTTTCCCGATTTTCAAAATGTGAGGGTATTTTATCCATTAAGCTGTTTGTTTAATGTGTTCATAATGAAAACAAATCTGTTTTTTCGAAAATATCATAAGGACGTTCCCGAATGGCTTCATATTTTATCAGTACAGAGCCTGAATTTAAGGCAGCCTCCAAAGAAAAGTATTTCTTTAAGAAAAATTTGTAGAAATTTTAGATTACATGACATCTACAGCTAAAATAACGAAATAATTTTAAGGAATCTAAAAAAAAATTGATATGGGTGGGCTTTACGTTTTGAAACGTTTACACTAATTTTCTTCGCAACGATTCGACAGATTTTCTTGAACTTTTTTATGCGTGTACTTTATTGAATTCTCCAGAGAGGTTTGGTTTTACATGTTTAGAAAATAAATTACAATTTTGAATCGTTTATTGTGGGCAAAAAAAAGTTTTATGAAAACAACACTTGCTTCACATGAAAGAGCGTTAAATAAGTGTAAAAAGGTGATAATAAAAAATTTTCAATTTTGGCAAAAAAAACGGTTCAAAATTTCATTTACTTTTTAAACATAGTTAGAATTCAAACCTTAAAGTCTCTACCCCAACCACAACGAAAAACGAAATTTTTGAAGAAAAAATTCCTTAAATTTTTTTGTTAATTTAGCTGTAGATGTCATGTAATCTAAAATTACGACAAATTTTTAACCACTGTTTTTCTTTGGAGGCTGACTTAAATTCAGGCTCTGCATCAACGTTTAGCACAAGGTACTGCTAAATGGGAAAAGATTGGAAGCGGGTTAGATCTGCTTGCAGCGGGCACGACGTCATTAATGAAACGTCCCTTACAACATGCTGTATGTGGTTTATAATAGAATTAATTGATGTCTGACTGTGAATGGTTTTTCTAGAATGCGATGACCAGTTCAGTTGTGGATCAGCTCGTGGGCTACGAAGTTTCTTCAATCGCGTCCAGCAGTGGACAATTTTCCGACATGGTAGCCCCAAATTCGTTATTTGCTCTAATTTCTATTTTTTACTACTTCTACTTTTTCTCATCTGAAGCATCTTTTCTTTCATTTGGCATTATTTTCAATAATTTGTTTAGTTTTCCCATCTAAACACGGTAATCCACGTGATTCCCAGGGAAATGGGGATGGATTCACAAAATTACAGATGCAAAAATTGCTCAAAGGATATCGGAATGATTTATAAACCCGCAAGGTCAGACCATTATAAATAAATTTTAGGGAATTTACCTAATAAATACATTAACCAGTTATTCGTTTGCTGCGTCACATTCTTCCACAGAAGGAGGGACACCTTTGAATTGAATTACAGCATATAATTATGAGCATGGATGTGGAATGGATTTGAGCGTTAGTGAAATATTAAATTAATAAATAAAGTTAGAGGTTTCTAGATTACAGCCAATCTTCCATTTCTACTGTGTTTAAGTGTCTTTACTTAGGAATTATGGCAGATATTGAAAGAGAAACGTTAAATGTTCATTTAATTTAATTTGGGCGGAAATAGGCTACTATATGTCTATAGCATACAAAGGATAGACGTCCTTTATTGACTTTAAGAGACTGCGTTTGCTATTTGTAGATTGTGTGCCTTAACGGGTAGTTATTTCTGTGAAGACTGCCATGCGAACGATGACTACGTGATTCCATCTCGGATTCTTATGAATTGGGATTTTAATCGTTATTTTGTCAGCAAGCAAGCAAAAGATTATCTCGAAGACGTTATCCATAAACCCCTATTTGACATCGAAGACATCAATCCTCAGCTGTATGATGCTGTCACCGAATGTGCAGAAATACAGGTACATCCCACCGCCCTTTCTTTCAATTTACCTACTACTATAAACGCTCCTGAAACATTCTTAAGCTATTAAGCTCACTATCCTCGTGCCTTCTTCATTCAACAAATTCAGATGTTATTTGCACTGGCCAGGCTTTCGAGTGTGATTATCACAGAGGGATTAGATGCTGTGATCAAATGTTTTGAAACGTTTGATCGCACAGACTTTTAGTTTGATTAATGTGATCTACATGTTATAAGGGATAGGGACTACCAATTAATCCCATCAAATTTAATCACAAATCACAGTATTTAATCCCACTGTGATGGGATTTTAGCTGAAAAAGTGGGATTTACGGAATCGCGTTTGCTAATCTGGCGTTTGCCAATAAGTTGGTGTCTTTATTGCCTATCGAATCACACATTAAGCCACTGCCGAGTGCCGATGCGACTTCGCTATAGAAATATTTTCTATATTCAAAATAATCGTTTGTACACAAAAAGGTGCATGCAGACTTGATCGAATTGCCAACTGGCTTAATTTTATAAATCCCAAAAGTCAGGAAATATTCGACGGAAGGATTTTTATACATTATAAGTTGTGAAGGTCTTTCTCGGCGGTGTGATCACAGGCCGACCTTACGACTTGATAAAATAAACAGGTCTTGAAAATAGAAAACACTTTTTTTAGATTGATTAGATGATTCTTTTTCGTTTCATTAATGTTTTGGTTTATCCGCAATTTGCAATTCTGTATGTATTATGGGATTCGATGAAGTGGTTATAGGCTAGCCATCCACCGATGCGGCCAAGACCAAAGTAGGTTTAATTTGCAATTAGTAACACACCATATTATTGAAATTGCTCTGTGTAAGAATAATTAACCGCAAAGAATGCCCGAGATACTTTTCATCTTCATGAATATTAATATTTCTACAATGTTTCTCTTCTGCTCTGTAGATGCTGCGTACTCAGTTGTCTTCCATCTCAATTTATCTTCGTACTTGCAAATCTGTTGTCGACGAGTTCACCAAAAACACATTGGAAACTGAACATCTTTATGAAAAGATCCACGTCTATTCTCTTGCCGTATGTTCTCAATGCTTTATTACTAACAATAAGTTATAAAGTTTGTACTTAATATAAACCCTTACAAAAAACGGCCGTAAGAAATGAGCTCAGCGTATCACAAAAATAGCTGACGGGCTTTGTCGTACTTAAAAGTGAAAAATTTAAAAGTAGTTTTTCATTAAAATTTAGGTAAAACATACTTTATTAGTGCTAATTTATTACTACTGTTAATAAAATTTTAAAATTAAAAAGAATTCGTGCTCATTTAGTTAAGTGATGGGTGCACACAATTATGTGACTAATACAAATTAGGTTGACTTATTGTCGTCAGCAATTTTATTGCGAGTGGATTTCATTTATTTAATAATGATTCTGTGTTATTGTTTTTGCAGGATTTGTTGAATATTCCGAGTCGAGGATTGGCGTTGAGTCTCAGTAAATTGGTCAGCTTTGGAAGAAATCACATTGTATCCTGCACATTTTGCATTCAAAAAGGATTTCTTTGTGAAATTTGTAATGACAAGAACGTTATATTTCCATTCGATTTACACCTCATCTTCAAGGTACACAATTATTTTAACTATTACTGTTGTCTCTCGATTAATCCAGAAGGAACACTACTTATATAATCAGAACGGTCGGCAGTAGTTTACAATCGTTAGCAGAGCACACATTAGTACTCCGAAATCCGAAATGATGATATTGTCCACGGTTGCATTGCCTTTTTGAGTTTGGCACAAGGGTGTGCAATATTGACGAATGAGTTGTCTCCACATGGAGATCAACGTTAACTGTAATGCTGTTGGGGTCAGACACATAAATAAAATTGAATTCGGCATTCAAAACCCTGTACTGTTATTTGTAGACCTTTCCCAGTTCTCCATAGTGCAGTCAGCAGTTTTGATCTTTTGTTATTATTATAAATGCAAAAATTGTGTAAATAGAAAATTTTGTTTTCTGTTGCAGTGCTATTGTTGTGGCGCAGTGTACCACAAGGAGTGTATGCAAGTGTCCAAACCTTGTCCACGATGCCGCCGATGGAACAAAACTGAAACGAATGCTGATTTTGCTGATATTGTCAACGTACAATAACATTTATAAATCTCTTCTACCTTTTCCTATTAAATACTCTTTTATTGGCAATTTTACACTAGCATAAATCATTATTGGCGTAGACGGATTTATCTGAATCTCGACTGCATAACTGCATGGACCAATGGTTTCTTCGTTTAGTAGAGAATGCAGCTTCATTTTACTCTTTAACCACTCAAAATGTAATAATGTAACCAGCAAAGTTTGGAGCAATTCATTTATTAATTGCACTCTTCACTACAACAAAAATTTACAAATATTACTACAATACCTAGATAATAGAAATAATAGATGCCCAAGAAGTAGATTTACTTATTGTTAATAAAATTGGTACTAATGTACATCTAAACTATACGACAAAAATCTGTAAAATTTATGCACATACTAGATACTAGAAAAGAACTCATTTTCTTTTCCTTTCATTTTGGAAAACCTATTTAATAAGGTCAACCGACTTCACTGTCTTTTAGACAAGAAAATGCTCTTCAAAATGCCATGAATACAATTTGAATTTTAGCGTGAAATCAATTGTAAAAAACAGTCTGAAAAAAGTACATTTACTTCTTGGACGCGCTATATTATGATACGTAAAGTTTAACTAACAAGTTTCTCGACTCCAATTATTTACACTGCATTCTTATATAGAGAGTATACAAACTGCAAATAAAGAAAAAGACTAAAGTGTGCCACCACATTCTCAATTAGTGTTAACAAAAAATAATTTCACTCAAGATAGATTTTTTGGTGCTACACTTGTCTTTTAAAGACTCAAAAACAGGTAAAAAACAACTGTGCCATTGTTTGGATACGTGCGTGTAACGTGATTCACGTGACACATTAGGTCAAGCCAAGATAACCTGGCAAATATGATGAAAGGAAAAGGAGTTTAATAATTATG
This sequence comes from Plutomurus gul, assembly GCA_019776185.1. Classification (NCBI taxonomy): domain Eukaryota; kingdom Metazoa; phylum Arthropoda; class Collembola; order Entomobryomorpha; family Tomoceridae; genus Plutomurus; species Plutomurus gul. Next base: position 3,549 of record JABASC010004777.1, on the reverse strand, counting down.
GATGTGGCATGGAAGTAGTGCACGTCCACCAGACGTTCTGGGGTACTTATAAATAGAATAACTAACTACCACCACAACACAATTGATTATAATTGATATAAACAGGGACACGTAACTGACGGATGCAGATTTTTAACCTTCAAAGTAACGTTTGAGTCAATTGAGGGATGGAAGGATTGTTGGCCAGCTTATGTAATAATTTCCTTTTTAATGTTCTCAATTGGAATCATCGAGTTTTCCATCATTTCATTTTCAATCCGTGTGCGGGGGGCGAACAGCCGGTCTCCAAATAAATAGTTCTGCTTAGACAAATATCTGAAATAATAATACAAAATATGAACGATTAAATCTTTAAAGTCTAAAACAAAGTCTACTTATAAAGCGATGATTGATGACCGACCAATCGTTAATGTAGTAGACAATTTAGAGATGATGAAATTAGTGCGACGACGACCGAAAACCCAAAAAACAGTCGTGTACATGATTGCCAATTTTACTAACAAATCAAACTTTTGTTGCGAACCATACATTTACAAATATTTGATCATTTAAGTTTCTTCATTGGTGACATTCAAAAACGATGAATTTACCAAAAAAATAAATGCCCATGACAAACTAAGCGAAGCCTGAGAAAATGTATCGAGGTCACATGCGTCATCCATTTCTAATTTTTTTGTTAAATGGTGGATGCAAAAATATTGTTAATCCAGATATTGTATGATCATTCAAGTAGGCCGAGTCACACAAAATAAATTGCATTTAGGTATTTTAATGTAATTTCGCCAATGATTAATACGATGGCGACCAACCACACCCGCAGCCACTTAATTTCTTGAAAGGTCTTACAATTGTTTTCTTTCACCAGATCTCTTATGCGATTTTATTTATCAAAAATTATTTCTAAACTTGGGACCGAGTGGTCATATGTACATTCGCTGGCGACATAGTATTTAAGTATCCACTGTGATTATAAAATACGAATGCCGAATATTTATTAGTGAATGCGCTTACTGGCGGGCGGAATTAGTTAAAGGACTTACTCAAGAAACAAATTCATGTGTTTCACGATCACTTTCATCCTTCGTCGAGGAATGGTCGTTTTACTCAGCACTTCAGGCATTTTCACTAAAACATTGAAACAGATAAATTAGCATACTGATATATACACATGAAGCGTAATTAAAGGCCTGACAATGTGTGTGAATAAAGTCATTTAGGATTAAATTGACTGACCGAACAATCGGAGTAGATGTACGCTTCCGTAGACGAGGCAGGGGTAGCGCAAGGAAAGATACAGGTGAGACGGAATCAGTTCCCAATCGTTCAACTTATCCAAATACTGCATCAACTTCACATCCGTCGTCTCAATGTTCACCGTCGGCACGACATTCAGACGCCTCCTACGCCACGGCGACTGCCCCCCTGGCCCAATTCCAAATTCACAATCCGTACTGCAAAAAAAATTAAATTTATTCATGAAGATCTGGACTGCCTCGCAATAAATTCTGTTCGATTGAATGCCCATATCCAGTGCACAATCATGATTAGTATGCGAATTTCGTTATTTTACTATGAAATCAAAGAAATGAAAGCGTTCTTTCTCCACTGATCACATTGGCACACACATATAATTATAATCAACATAATAGAATTGGCTATTTTGTGACTACTTAAAAATGGAGTGGACGCTTTCCTGCAGTGATCACTGCTATTTCATTAAATCAGCATTTAGTTCTTAATTTACCTTGAGGCTCTTGAGATTCCGCAAACAGTATCTGCGCTGTTGGACGCTCTCGTTCTTTTTGCTGGAGGTTCGAATCGCTCTTCTATTTCTTCTCCATCTGATCCGATCAGTTTTGGTAGACTCCATGTTAAATTCGGTCTACAAAAGTTTTATATCTGATGTAATTCGTACGTAAAGACGAATGACATTTATGGAAAATTCAGTTTTTCTTACACAGAACCGCGAGGAAAAGTTGGGATGGGTGGATTGGCTGCAAACTGTTCCTCTTCTTCTTCGTACAAAAGTATACGTCCGAGGACAAAGTCAAACATAATGCGAATCCCCTCCACGACCTCCTTCACCAGAGAAATTCTGCGGAATACACGGTTTAATTCTTCATCTTCTGGGTTTGGCGTAGTGGCTCCTCCCCCAACGTCGGTGGGCGACTCCCCTTTGGCCGTGCTCTTGCTACTGCCCGCAGGTTGTGCTTGGGTTGGTCCGTTCACAGGATTCTGTGACGTCGTGGCCGCAGAAGCTGTCGCAGCAGATTTCTTACTCTTCTGACCTTCGGACCAAGCTTTTATTTCAGAAAATCCAAAATACTTGACATAGTCTTCCAAAATGTGTACCACCGTCGTTTTGCATGGCAGCCGAACCCACTACAGTCAACCAAACAATCTTATTCCCATCTCACAACCCTTTAACTGTATTTTCAAATAATTTGACAAAGCAGTCCTATCTGTACTTCAATAAAAGTCTGCAATAGCAAATGTACTCACAATCAGTAAACATTGTGTTAAAAACTTATTTGAAAATTATTGTTACTGACGAGAGTAGAGAAATCCCATTTGGGGTTGGATTACACAATTTACACAGAATTTGATTGCATTGCTTTTGTACGGTAGAATGTGTTTTTGCGAAAGTGCCCTGCCAACTTACACTGTTGGTGCTTTGGTCAGATTTATTTGATTCCCCACAAATATAATAGATCTTCACATAAAAAGGCTTACATGAAATATGTTCCACCGTAGGAGTGGCCTAATCTTCTCACTCGTTAAACAGACCTAACCGAATAAATTCGATAAACTGGGCTACACCTATAAATACATGCAGAAAGGTTCAAGTCACCAAACATAAGATTTGACTACATACGTCACTTCAATGTTTCGCTTCATTAATAGTAACTCTATACAAAGCTTAACAGATATTACATTTTTGTGCACTCATTACACTCATATTCCATGTTATAAGTGTAACCCCACCTTTCTGCATGCATTTAAGCTTTAAGTGTGTGTTACTTTATCAGCTTTGATGGAGAAATAGTCATCCTCCAACTTGCGTTTCAATTCTTCCGGGATGACCATTTGTACAGCTTCTTTTCTGGATTCTTCGTCATCTGAGGTTGTTTCTGGTTCAGAACTGTCTTCGCCGCTCCAAGAGGATTTGCTTGAGTCATCTCCACCATCAGACATTACACTTGAACTAGCGTTCGATTTCCCCGCTCTCCGTTTCTTTCCCTTGTTTCTGTCAACAAAATATCTGATTAAGTCGCATTAAATTCAAACAGAGGAATGTACACAAATCGTCGTATTTCTGTCCTACTACGTACTATTACCAATTAATTATCAATTAAACACTAGCAGCATATCAGTATCAGTACACAATGGTTTTAACTTTGTACGTCAGTTTTATCATTTTTACATATCTACATTGAATAAAAGTTTAATTTCTTCTTCAATTTTAATTATGTGTTTAGGGAAGGGCTCCTCTCCAGATTTGAAAAGAATAACATGGAAAGGAAAGGGCTGAGTCGCACCCCCCCCCCC
>JABASC010004776.1:0-11280 GCA_019776185.1 Plutomurus gul | reverse complement strand
TCTGCGCCGGATACATTGAAGAAGGGGGAAAAGACTCCTGCCAGGTAACTAATAAAACTATTTGGAAATTTTAGCGCGACCTTTACATACAATCTAAATGAGAATTCCAACGTTATTTCTAATTTTCAGGGCGATTCCGGTGGTACGTATCTCTCGACTCCTTTAAATGATCCACCGTATATTTTATCTATTTTTTGTATTAATTGATGAAGGAATCTTTCTGTGGTAGGTCCTTTGGTAATTGAGAATGGTGGGCGTAGAACGCTGGTCGGTGTTGTCTCATGGGGATACGGGTTAATATCTTAAATTTATTTCATACAATATATTAAATTAAATAATTCACCCACTAAATTTTCATTTAATTAACTATGAATAAAAACCTATACTTAACCCATTTAATTAGGTGTGCGAAAGAAAGGAGCCCCGGAGTGTACACGCGCACAGGAAGTAAGCCTCTACCTCTCAGCATATTGAAAATTTTTTAAATGGATAATGGGGAGACACAATTTTTTTTTGTAGGGTACCCTGAATGGATTTTGGCGAACACTCCCGGTGGAGATTGGTGTAGCGGCTAAAAATAAAGTCAACCAACTGCAAATCTTACTTATTCAAGTGTAATCAAATATGTTAAACTACGTATACACATAGTTGTTCAGCTTAATAAAAAATAATAAATTGTCATAACTAATTCAGTGATCCGAACTGATTTTCATCAAGCATTACAAAATCGAGTACTAAAAGTACGCATCTCACGTTACCCTGTGAATTTCGAGTAATACTCACCTAAAATGAGAAGTGAACACTTTTGAACACCCTGTGGACACCCTTTTATGCCATTATGGACACTTACTAAATTGTGTTTAAATGATTTGCATTTATTAACAAGAAAAGTCAAAGTGTGCAGTGAACACAATGATTAAATACATACAAAAAGATACGATTTGACTTTCGTACGTAATGCAATCCCGTATGGAAAGAAGATTTTGCAAATAATAAATGTACGAGTGCAAAAGATGAAAAGAGTGTCTAATACACTGTTCGTGTAATTGATAGTTTTAAGGTTGCACATGATCCCATCACTTAATTCTAGGTTATATCGTTAGCCCAGGTCTGTTCTGTTGTTCTCGTTTCACTTCTCTGGCGCTCGTTCGTCTGGGTCATATAAAAGTCATGTCATGTCCATATTATAAACAAGGTACGACTATTTAACACACATGCTCATCCCAACACAACAGAAACAGAGTTGAAGCCTCACACAAACTCTTTACGAGTACCACGAAGATGAATCAATGTGTACGAAATTCTACATAATCAGGACCTTTGCTCTGTCCAAATGGCCGGCGGGGGCCATAGATGAATATTGTAGATTATAATTGTACACAAAGTAAATGGGCTGGCGCCAATCACCATTAAAGTGCATATTAAAGTATATACACAGTTGGCAGTTTAGGTTCTTGCACTTCTTCTTCATTGCCAATCAAATACAAATCCAACAGTGTGCTCGTCACATTTGATTGACATATTAAAAGTAAATGATGAGAAGAATAACACATGTGCGTCCGTGTACGCAACAAATCACTAGAAAAAGTATAATGTTGCAACATTACACATCATCTTATCATTTGAGTCTGTGAATGTATGCACAGGTTACAATGATGATTGACACTGAAGAAATACAATGCAATTCGTAGAGAGGTTATTTAAGCCAAGATTTTAAACTGGCGTCATTAGTCTTTGGGTACGTTTATTGTGCTTTTGTGCTGCTACTCTCGTTTCTGGATGACCGAGAGAGGAAACAATAAATACTGCAATACCACTGATCATCATTAACTAAATAACTCACTGTCTGAAGAAGTCAATTATGAAAACGTTAAAGTATTTAATATTCTTATTAATTCTGCTAATAGTTAATTATGTAGAATTCAATTTAGCCTCGCCCTCAAATAAACAGGTCAGTTGTTGGTTACAATAAAAAAAATGTATTGCTTACAATTAAATCAATTGAGGAGATCGCTCGATGCTCGATAACGGGGTGACGACGTGTAATGTAATTACCATCTTTGCAATAGGGTAAAAACGATGGGGATTTTGACACGTTGGATGTGATCTTCAATGATGAGATAACACCGGATGACTTGACGACACCCGCAGCACCCACACTAGACGAAAGAGAAGGAGGAGGTAATTATTACTCCAAATTTTATTATTGATATTTAATGTTAATATTATTTTGCAATTACTTTTAATGTCAATTTAATTTTGGATTATTAGGAACCGTAAGATGTTTTAGGTTGTAGGATTTTTATTTTCCTTGTTGTGGGTTAATTTTCGAGCAGATTTGACGGCGGTGGATGAGATTGGCGGGGCGGTGAACAACGATGAGACAGGGACAACGGTAGTTCCTGTGGCGCCACCTGTATTTCTCCAGGAGCCCGAGATCAGTGCTGCGCAGTACGCATCGGAAACTGGAAATGTGGTGGAGGAAAGCAATCCTTTGTTGGATATGTCGCAGTTTGACGGGCTAACAGTTAAAACGTTCGATGGCAGCAATTCAAGATATTACGCCGGAAGAAGCAATCCCTGCCGTATGTGTGAAATTAATAAAATTCAATTGCAATTGAAAACATGTTAAATTTAAATTTCTTGTTTGTAGAATGTGGGCGACCTGGAATTAGAATTGTTGGCGGGGAGCCGGCACTTATTCAGGAATACCCGTGGACTGCTGTTCTCTACAGACGCAGATTTTTCTTCGGAGGCTTGCAACAATATTGCGGAGGTGGAAATAAAAATTAAATAAAACTCTCAGATGCATAAATTATTATTTTATTTAAATTTTTGGTGAATTTCAGGGACTCTGATAAACAATTTGTACATTTTGACGGCTGCGCATTGCGTGGACGGGATGATACCGAGTGGGATCGAAGTTGGGCTTCACGATGAAAATCTAGCAGTCACGGATGAGTTGGAGACACCGACACAAATGTTTAAAGTCGAATCTATTACAATGCACCCTGAATATAACAGAAGGTTTTTTTTGCAATTTATATAAATGTCAACCGAATAAGAAAAAATAGTTTTATTTAAAGAAAAATATTGTTGTGAATACTTAGAACGATAGATAATGATATTGCTCTATTGCGATTGGATACGCCAGCATTACTGCGAGAGTCGCTGGTGCCAGCCTGTTTGCCCGCGAGCAACGAATACCTATTTGAAGGACAAAATGCTACAGCTGCCGGGTGGGGAGCGACGGAATCAGGAGGCAGTACTTCGAAAATTCTGCGAAAAGTCCATGTACCCGTCTTAACCAATGAAGAATGCATGGGCACACGATACAAAGATAAAATCACGCAAAATATGCTTTGCGCAGGTTTTGTGAAGGAAGGCCAAAAGGATTCATGCCAGGTATAAATTTTCTACTTTCATTCATCAAAATTTTAATGACCCTGAAATAATAATTGTATTATTTTTCTTTTGCAGGGAGATTCGGGAGGTAATTTTTTATATTTAAACTTCATATAGTAGACATTTGATGATATTTATTGCTTTTTAATTGAATGCAGGTCCACTGATTATTGAAAATGGAGGAAGAAGAACACTGATCGGAGTTGTAAGTTGGGGATACGGATGCGCTGTAAGAATTGATTATTAACCTCTTCGCATTTAAAAATATCAATCAACTTATTTACGTAATTATTTAACTGTAACGAATTTTTGCTAGGAGCCCAACAGTCCCGGAGTCTACACACGTGTTGGACGTAAAGACTACGAAAATAATCTCTCGTGTTTACTTTGAATTTGATGAATTAATTTTAATTGTGAAAATAAATTATTTTTTCTCAAAGGCTATCCAGGTTGGATTGTGCAGAACACATTAGGTGCAGAATGGTGCAGCGGATAATCACAGCCAAGCAATGTTTTCAATCTCACATACATAACTCACATTCAACATAAACCTGCCTAATATAGTACCTAATAGTAATATATTAATTTTTCTCTTAAATTATCATGTGATATATTTTATTCCAACAAAGACAAACAGAATAAATATTTATTTATACTGAATAAAAAAATAAAAGCAGTTGTAAAAACGATGGAAGGTTATACATTTTCTATTCCCCCTTTTCTCAAGAAGGAAAAGGTCTTGTACAGTTCACTTTATATGCAAATTATAAATGTGTACTACCTAAAAACAACTTTTGATAAAATCAGCGAGCCAGTCAAAGCAGGGCACCAGTTCAACTCACGCTCGCTTTATTTATTTATTCTCATGCCTACATTATAATAATACGAGAACGGTTGATTTATTCACGAAAATGCTGCCCTACAACTTTCAGTCGGGAAATCCATGTCATGTCATAGACAAGCGTTCTATTGGAAATAACGGCAACAAGAGATTTCAGTGTGTGTGTGTGTGTGACATGACGTGACACGAATCCAATTTCACGACTCGTCCATCCTACAAGATTTCACTGCTGGATTATCAACCACTCACTAGCACACGACTTTATTCCTTTTTGCAGCAGAGAGAATAATATATGCAAAATTCTCGCGAATTCTATGGCTAAAACGGCAGAAGTAGACTAAGGCATTATTTGTAGCACATCAGCCAAGAAAAGGTACATAATCAACAACCAGACTGGTTTCCCACTCTTCTTCTGGTTGTTGTTGTTGTTGGTGAGCAGAAAACGTGCACTTGAACTTGTCAACACTGCTGTCACTGTGTCACACACATCAAATGCACATAAAAGAAGAAGAATGCAATTGTAGGTTAGGCCGTTGATGGCAATAATGTTGGTCACTACTCACTATTTAATGTGTAAAGGCAACCTTTCTTTTAAGAGTTAAAAAACTGGCCATGATCATGACGCTAGTTATTAACGATATAGGGCCAAAGGAAATAAATCTGCAAATCTCGATGCTGCTGTTGCTCATATTATTACTACTTATAAGCGTATGCTAATATGCACACACAGGTCTCTCTTATCATTTACAGAATCTACATACACTTTGAACTCTGTGCATCAGAGAAGTATAATGGACGACGAGTCAAGTCAGGTCAGTAAACATAATAATATCTCCGTAGTGCACAGACACACACAGACAATAAGTCAATCTATTATAATGATGGCACGTCCATTATTATGAATAGGAAGAAGGCGAGAGTCGTAAAGAGAAAAAAGAGAGATCTTCCTTCGTCTCTCTCACATGACTAACAAGTATCGATGATGCCTCCTTTCCTTTTCTTCCTCAAGATCAAAATCATGTACACCATGAAGTTATTTAAGCCTCGACCTTAACTTGGAACATATTAGTTGGTGACACGAGATCGAAAGTGCCACGACTCAACATAGAAAAATCTTTTTTTTTCTAAAATAATCACAAAGAGAAAAAGAGGAAGAACAAAAGAAAAGTCGCTCGTCCTCATTAACTCGCTTTTAGAAAAATGAGACGTGTGCAGATATCCACCAGCGCCCTTTTTATTCTCGCTAATTTGATTTCCAGTGGATTCTCCTTTCCTCAGGTAAATTCGCAATTCCAATTTATAATTAAATCTCATAGTCTACATTTGTGTTTTCTATTAATAGAGTGATAACCCGAATGTGGTAACAGACCCAACGACCGTTGTCGTCGGCAGCACCTCCTCAGGTTTGGATGCTGGATTTAAAACAAAAAAATTTACATAATTACTGTTAAAAGACCCTGGGGAATTTGAATTGATAATTTAAGATGGAGATGTTACGGTGACGACAGAGATTCCGAAATTCTCGCGCGATGATATGCCGCCCGCGTATTCAGACGCATCATCAATCTATTTCCAGTACCCTCTGGAGCCGGAGGTGAGTGCGCGCGAAGATCAAAACCGAATTCAGCAGACGATTCCTGAAGATGGTGAAGAGCAGCCCATCATTTATCATGATGTGGCTCCAGTCAGATCGAATGACTCGGAATATTACGCTGGCAGAGCCCCCTGTCGTATGAATTCATATTTTAAGAGCAGCCCATCATTTATCATGATGTGGCTCCAGTCAGATCGAATGACTCGGAATATTACGCTGGCAGAGCCCCCTGTCGTATGAATCCATATTTTTTAAATTATTTACACCTATTAAAAGATAAACATTGTTTTCTAGGGTAAAATAAACACTTTTACATAAAAAATGCATATTTTTTTTGTTTTTTCAATAATTCAAATTTTAATTAAAAAGAATGTGGGCGACCCGGTGACAGAAGTATGCCTTTGAGAATTGTCAACGGAACGGTCGTTCCCATCAATGATTTACCATGGACTGTTGCGTTAGTAAGAAAACGTATTTTCGGTCAACCCAAGGGCGCCTATTGCGGAGGTAAGTTAAAATTCATCAAATTTAAAACAAATAATTTCCTGAATAACATCTAATCAAAAATTGAATATATTATTTCCATTTACTAGGAACTTTGATCAACAACAGGTACGACAACCGATGGTGGAAAACTTATTACAAAATTCCATTATCGCATTTTTTTTTCGCAAACAACCATTTTAATTATTTTCCTTTGTTTATTACAGATTCGTGTTGACAGCAGCGCATTGTAATTAAAATATTTCATTTATAAAGCGTTACTTTTTTATTAGAAAATATACAATTCTCGTTAATGGTGGAATTTTTCCTTTTTCTGTTTGCAGGTGTGGACGGGTAAAGAAAAACATTGCAATTCTTTGAATGCATTCAAGATAAACGTATGAATTGTTGGAAGTTAATGAATGATGTAATGAGAGGGGAATAATAATTTTCTTTGTGTGTTTGTGCATGCAGTTTCTCTCCGGACCGGATCGAAGTTCGTATTCACGAGGAAGACTTTTCTCAAGAAAGTGAAACAGAAGGAGGAACTCAGCGAGTGAACGCGGACAGAATAATAATGCATCCTTTATACAATCGTCGGACAATTGATCAAGATATTGCCCTTCTAAGACTCGCCGAGCCTGTTATTCTTGATAATGTGGTCGTCCCGGCCTGCTTGCCCGCCAATAATGACTACTCCTTTGAAAATATCGAAGGAACTGTCGCCGGTAAATTGAACACACACAGCAACTAGCAACCATTCCCTTATTATTTACAGGGATGCACAAATCCAGGGTTTTTATGAAAACAATGCCAATTTAATGGATTCAAAAAAAATTGAGCTGTTTAAATGGCATCTGGTTTTGGTTTATGTAATGATTTTTTTTTACAAAAACGCCACATGAAATTGATGTATTATTTCCAAGAAACCCCCACGACCCAATGAGAGACAGGATCGCCAACCCTGAATTATTAAATGCATTCACGTCGCGAATGCATTCAATATGCAAAATAGTTTTTTCCCTTCAAAGAAGGAATTGCATTCGAACGATGATGATGATGATGATGATGAATGTAAACACAACAAAATAATAATATTAAAATGTAGGATGGGGAGCGACGGCTGAAGGAGCAAGCACATCGAATGTTTTGCGAAAAGTTAACGTCCCTATTATCTCCAATCATGAATGCAACACGGAGACACAATATGTTGGCAAAATAACTGACAACATGCTCTGCGCTGGCGACGTGAAGGAGGGAGGGAAAGATTCCTGCCAGGTACAGTTTATGTGCAATTTTTAATGCAAAAATATTTTGCAAGCAGGAATCCTATATAATTATACCTGCCAGGTTTCAAAAGGAGGAAAAAACAATGGACCTTCACGAAAATTGTTGATTCTTTTGTTTTTTGTTTTAACCAACAGGGAGATTCAGGGGGTCCCTTAATAATTGAGAATGGTGGGCGGAGAACTCTGGTCGGTATTGTTTCATGGGGATACGGCTGTGCGCGGTAATTTCGAGAATGACAATATTTTATTATCTCCATCGGTTTTCCTATTTCTTCAGTTCCTCCTGCTGGAAGAAATGGACGAAAGTAGAAAGAATTCCAGAGGGTAAAATGAGAATTTGCAGGCACAAAAACTGCATAGATGTGCTCAATGTCTCATTTCTTCCATTTCTGGCACCGTATTTACTATATTTTTTACGTCACAGTGTCCATTTCTTCGCAGGATGTATGTATTCCATCAGCGTCCTGTGGAAGAGAAATATAACTGTGCTCAGTATAACGATTATTAATGTTAACTTTTTTTGTTTGTTCCTGTCTAGACCTGAAAGTCCCGGGGTGTACACCCGAGTTGGGCGTAAGTCGGTCTCATTATTACAACTCTTATAACGGTGTTCACTGTCTGTTTACCGAATGTATTTGCATGTTATCGCTAACATTCAATCAAATTCTGTTTGCATGTGTATTCAGGTTACTCTGACTGGATCGTAAAGAACACGGGCGGGGCCGACTGGTGTAGCATCTAAACAATATTTATTTATATTATTTACATAACTTATTTGTGTTGACGCATAAACAGTGCTGTTTACGTGCATCTATTTTATTCTTTGTGCTTTTGTTTTTATGCATATTTTCTTGTTACTGCCATAATCACTAATGTTATACCCATATAAACGGAAAAAATTGACGGAACAATTTGCAATTTTGCAAATAAATTTGAAATGTATTTGTTTTTATCACAATGATTCAAAAATTCACACAATAAAAATGGCAACAGATTTTCCCCAAAGATTTTCGTCTCGTATGTAAAAAAATAATCTAAAATATGGTAATTTTAATTTTAAAAGCGCACAAGAAGCGTTGAAAGATCAGCAGAGTAGGTTCTCAGCACTTAATCCCGAATCCCACAAAAAAGGTGTGTCTTCTCACACTTTCAAATCAGAAGAAAAAATAAAGTGGTTAATGTCTCCCTCAAACGAGTCCTGTGTGCATATTTAATTATTTATATGCTTGTAATCTGATACTAACTAATACTCATTATATGGCCATTCAGAAGCGTAGCTTGTAAACATAATTTAATAAAAACAGTAAATAGCGTGAGAAAAAAAATTCAACAAAGATTTATAGTGTTGTTGAGTGGTGTTGGGTGTTGTAGCAGATTTGTTGTTGCAAAAGCTTTTCTATCAATTACTTTACACATAAACATTGGCGTAACCATTGTGTGAAGAGGATGTTTACACAGTTAGGAGTTAGGATACGATATAAATAGCAAATGGGAGGAGTAATAATACTTTAAAATGACAGGGCAATTTTGGGGGCTCAGTCCACATTGCTCCACATGGTGGTTACGTCACTGACTTCCATAAGTGCTCAGCACCTACAGAGATTACTATCTACCTTTTTACTAATGGAATTCCAATAGGATACAATAATACGCGAGAATAAGTAGGTAACACGTAATATGTACACATAGCAGTTCAGTGCACTGAATATTGAATTCCTACGGTCGAAGATCACTGACAACGTGCAAAAGACGTGCAAAAGAATTAGAGTCAATTGTGTAACTTACTACTTCGTGTACTTGGTTGTTGGCATTGCACTTGATGTTGGGAAGAGGAGGATGCAGAGACGACGATGGGAGAATGCAGCTATTGGCAAGGCCAACGTGGCGGCGACCAGCCCAACAACGTAAAATTTTATTATTATGGACAGGGAAAACTTCTTCGACTAAGAGACGCGGAGATTCTTGTTGTAAGCCTAGGTCATCGTATTATGCAAATCATAATAACACTCGACTCCAGAGTCTCTACTTTTTTATATTTCGCACCGTACCTTCTGCACTACATGCACGTACCACACCACACTCCTTTATGCAAACAAACAAACGAACAAAATTCGTGTAAACACATTCCAATCTCAAATATACATCACTACATCACAGTAGTACATTTATAATCCACAACCACCACCCAGTCTTAATAATAGATGTACGCTGTGTACTTGGCTCATCCCCCTTAGAATGGAAATTGTTTAAAAAAAATATTTTTATAAATACGATTTTTACAATTTGTGAATTTTATTTTACAGGATAATTAACTAAATATGTAAACAAATTACCAAAATTAGGTGGAATGTAAATTAGGGCACCCTGTAGTACTTGGTGCAATTAATTGTCAATCAGAGATGGTAGGGACCTCTTATTTTGCATTTGTTGGGTGAAGGTGAAGCAGAGAATAGATGACAAAATTAGTAGAGTGTGAGTGGAGTGGCGACGAGGAATAGGAAGTGTTAGTAGCAAAAGGGTCGAATAATAAGTTGAATTGAACGAGTAACAAGATAGTTCGATTATTCTGTACTCTCATCAAATCAAATCTGTTTTCTCGTCGTCGTCTCTTCAAATCAGACAAATACTAATAGAGATGAAGATGATGAAGATGATGGAGGAGATAAGTACTCGCGCACTAACTAACAACAATACAAATAATAAAAGAAGTTGTTGTAGTATGAGAACGCGAAACGGTTTCTAAGGATGGGCATCTTCAAGAAGATAACTGCATAGAAGTTACAGAGAGATGAGAATCAGATTCGTAGAATAAATAAAAATACAGGGCATACGGACGATGAAATAATAAGACGAAGAAGATGAGCAGCAGATGAGACTAACGGGGGAGTATTTTAGAGGGGGGTCCCCTAAGTTTGATAAATTAACTTGGAGTGGGTAAGGAAAGGGGAGCTAACTTAACATTATAGCAAGATATGTGATAACCCTCCCAAATTTCCATTCTAGTTACGCCACTGGAGGCTACTCGTCCAATGCATATAAAAGTACGGTCAGAGACCACAGAACAGCGACCCACACAACAAATATCACAGTCTTACGTAATCTACTGTCATTTTCTCTTCAGAAGTCACAAACTCTACAACTCGCATAAACACAACATAGCAACAATTAGTAGTTTACTCAGATGAAATTATTCAAGTGTCGAATATAAATTATTCAACGGTTAAATATTTCAAGTTCGAATTTAAACGCCGCGAATACTGTTTATTTTATATAGCCAAACGCAACATTTAGTTCGTCTACTAAGTCATTTTTATTATTATGAATATTCTGTGCAAAATGCCACCATTTCTATTCGTAGTGCTCTTAGCCTTCACAACTAGTACTATTGGATCTCCGCTGGGGGTAATCATGAATTTAAATTATTTTACAAAATTCGTATTTAAAATTATAATCGATTTAAAGTAAAAAAATTCTAACCTTTAGGAAATTTCTGTTTCGGAATCGATAAGAACGACAGACAATTCGTTGCAAGATGAAGTAGTGGAAGTGACAACAGCAGCAGGTGTGGATGCGGTCCAACGTGCTGACGAACTGACAACAATTTCTTCAGAAGGTCAAGAAGGGCGAGCTGAAGATTTAACAACGAATTCTCCAGTCGTAGTTGGAGA
>JABASC010004775.1:0-11284 GCA_019776185.1 Plutomurus gul | reverse complement strand
AGAATAATCAGAAATAGAGACTTCTTTTGCTAATTGATAAACACTGTAATTCCTTCATTACAGAATTATTTCGAATAAGTGAGCAAATAAATATTGTACAAATTACAATTATTTTAATTTACCTGTTACATGTGTGGAAGTGACTTTTGAATAGTTACACTTGCCATTCCCGGCCGGAATAACAATTCAAACCAAATCCGACTTCCACATTTTATAGTGGAATAAAGAATGCACAGTAAATTCTTTCTACAGCACAGAAAACACAGTGACACACAGATAATATTAAAGTAGAAGCAGTACGTAGCAGAATTCCTATTATTCACAAGAATGTAGTCGCATAAAGTT
Organism: Plutomurus gul; assembly: GCA_019776185.1. Lineage (NCBI taxonomy): Eukaryota > Metazoa > Arthropoda > Collembola > Entomobryomorpha > Tomoceridae > Plutomurus > Plutomurus gul. The sequence goes on along the minus strand of JABASC010004775.1, from coordinate 10,939 downwards.
GTTCCTCCTTGAGATTCTCTTTACTTCTCTGCTATGAAAGTTGGTTGGCTTAATCTGGCCGAGTGGTCGATTTCGTCAGGTGCACGGTCAGCCAGAGAATTCAGAATGCCGTTTTACGAACTTTAAGAAGAACGAACGAACTTTGCTTTGCCCTCCTCACACAAGACACGTAACCCGTACGTATCCTTTCGTATCTTCATTATTTTTCAATACACACCTACGTACATCATTAGAACATAGTACACACTACTACTTCTTGCTGTCTCGTTGCGTATTATGTACAATATTATTACAGCGTGTTACGTACTACCTGTGCACACATAGCGTCCAATAACAGAGCCATATAATTGGATGTACTTACACATACTTGTGTGAACATGCAAACCTATCTGTGTTCTCAACACATAGCACATAGGTACGAAGATGTCTTAAGATGCTTCAAATTTTTTAGGTTTCTTTTATCTCCTCCACCACCATACCATAATAGGTTCTATATTATCTGTACAGAGAGGCTCAAGCTGGTAAAGTGCATAACACAAACTTACTTACCCTCCTGTTCTGCATTATGTGTGCAATAGACACACATCTACTAGAGAACAATACCTACTACAACACTAAACAGGTTTCAACCACAAATACAGATTAACGTATCTGTGTAGTGCAGGTTTCCCATGTGCACATGCACATATACATAATACGCACATGCAGGTTCAAGGTGAAGTTATAATTTCTGAGAAGTCTTACTTTGAGATGAGCCACGGTGTAAACAGCATTGTATACATAATAAGATTTTGTGTAGCAATGTGGGACTGTGTAATCAAATTATTTTATGTGGAAATAGTCAATAAGACAATGCGCTGAATTCCCATGGGATTTTTATACACATCCCACAGTAATTGTCCGGGGTAGTCCAGATGTTCTGTAGTCCCAAGAATTTTGCAGTCTAATTGTCCGTTTGGAAGGGACGGGGATTATAAACTATTTGTACTGTTTGCAGGTAAAGAAATAAATGGACTCGACGCAGCCCTTACATTAGAGGAATAAGCAAGAGTACTTTGCCGCGTATGTTGGCTTGAGCAAATTGTGCATGCATACAAACACAGGACAATTAGACCCCATTGTTAAGAGATTACAGAATATCTGATCCAACCCAAATTGTCCCTATCTTGCCAGGAAAGGCACACGCAAACATAAGAGGAAAGAGCTGGAGATTATTATTTTCACATTATTATGTACTTACTTTTGACAACTACATATGTGTGAAGCTTCAGTTTGCTATTCTACTATACAGACATTTAGAAATTCAACCTACAATTTATTCTATATTTATTTTTCACTTTCAGGCCTAATAATAGAACCAAGTGAAAGTGTCGGAAAACATTGCCAAACACAATTATGACAATTAAAGGTTGTGAGTTCTTACAACACATGATGTTCAGTAACTTTTCTTCTGCCTTTTATAACTCTTATTACATTTAACACTTGTATTCCAAAATATTTACCAAGAGAATTTTAATGTAGAAGCATGTTCAAATATGGCGTTTTGTTCTATTATTTGATGTATTTATTTACAAACCTTATTATTTGACAAGATAAGTTCTAAGATAAAACTAATGTTCTTTGGTAGGTACTACTTGAGAATTGCAAACGAAAGCATAACTTACGCTTACAATTAGACCGTTCCACTAAAATACATTAAATGAACATCTCTGATTCTGCACATGCAAGTGGTGAATCTGATTGTGAGTTTCCTTCCAGTTTTTAGCACTTCATAAAGCCTTCAAATCAATGTGATGAGAGTCTTTTCTTTTAGTGCTTATCTGTATTGCATGCACGTAATAGCACGTAAAAGCGGGGAAAAAATCGATGGGAATCGCTTGGAAGTCAAACGCATGGAAAGGATTAACTAAAATTAAAAATTATCGTGTTCCTGGTTTCGATTGAACCATAAAATGGAACCATTCTTTTAATGTTTTCGTAATCATTTTTTGCAGTCCTACTCTCCTCCTGCACTTCATAATCGTGGGTCACCTAACCTAAATATATTATGGCCCACAGGTTTAATAATTGCATAAAAGATGGTGTCTGTAGTTGGCCTACCTTTGATCCCCAAATTGGCTGACCACTTCTGATTCAAATTAACGCACACACGCACTGTTGTTATGTATCCTTCAAGTGGGTGCTACGTCACAATAAATCAGTAAAGATTTTTCAACGTAGTAATGTACGTAATTTTCTCATCTGCTTGGACAGCCTGTGGGTTGCGCAAGGCTTCAATATATTATGTACATACAATCATCTTCATCACTGAACTGAGTTTATAGTGTTTATAGTGAAATTAACATTTCACCGATGTGTCGGCAATATTATAAAGGAACTTCAATTATTTATTATTGTAAGTAAAGTGTTGAAATAGTCTCACATCAGCTCTCACATTTATCCATTATTACAGTGAGTAATAAATTACAAGGTTATGTTCCCCTTGAGTTGAATTTATGCATTATGCATGCATTTTTAAGATTCTGCATTTTTGTGTTTTAAGGAAATGAATATTCTGTGTAACCATGAAGGTTGTGGTTGTAACTTGTGACCGTCGTTCGCACAGTTGGATAGTAGTAATACGTAACAAACCTACATACATACATATGGAACTATCTACTTATGCTAAAAGTGAAACTGTGTATGAGAATAATAATCTCTTTGAGAACACAACTTGTCACATTTTACCACATGTGCATTTGCAAATCTGTTTCAAATATTGGATCATTAATAATTAACACACTTATTGCTATTTTAACATTATAACCTGTAGTGTCTTCCATACACAAACACAATCTCATGAAAAATAAAATTGAAGTCAGCATTTCAACCGCTACCTGCAAGCAATGGATTGATTACTTACGTTTAAGTAGCTGTATCATTCAAATCTTTTATGTTTTATGTACTCATTCCGAAAAAATTGACTGCACCATAAACCGCCATGTTATTCGCATGTACTCACATATGACTTGTTACATGTGTCCCAATTTTTACCCAAACTACATACGTCCCAAACTTGCACTGCCCTCCAGCCTATTTAAAAACAATGTATTAGACTTTATTCGAAAAAACGTTTTGATCCTTACTGGAAAATTGAAAATATTTACGTTCGCCTTAACCATTCATCGATTGGTCAGATTTGACTCACCATTTTATTGTGTTGCAACCGTTTTCCAGCTTTCGAGCAGTGGTACTGTTGTTCCAACGCTTGGTGCATACTGGGACGTTTGTTGTGCTGTCGTGTTGTCAAGTCAACATAAATCGATGACTGGAGAAATTGGTCTTCCTTCAGCTCTTGTTTTCCTATTGACTCTGACGTACTTTCTCTCATATTATTGCCCTACAGAAAATAGTCAGAAGGATTATGTGAAAAAATTATACGCATAATTAAATAAATTTTAACAAGATCATTATATCTATTGGGTAGCAATTGTGCTGCTTAAGTGTGCTAACAGTGCACACAATTTTATTTTGTGTGCAGAGCAAGTTTGAAAAATAAAATGGGGGAACAAGTAGATGCAAAGCTCCTTAAGCAGGTTAAAAGAACACAAGACCTTTTGGGGAAATATATTAAGAGACCACCATTAACGGATAAAAACCTAATGAGACCACCTTTCCGTTTTCTTCACGACCTCATTATGGCGGTAAGTCCTTCATGTTGCATTTTTCACTCTAATTAATCTAGGTTTCGAACTAAACGTGTGTACAAAGTGCATTTTGATATAAATTTTCATTGTAAAGTTAATTTATGTGTAAATCCATATTTCATATGTAACTCGCAGGCAACGAGTAACTCGACCTTTTTAAAAGGTGTACTTGCAACTAAGGAATTGGACGCCGCAAATCTCACGACTCGGGAGTTAAAAACAGCATTCATGACAAAAGTTGTACAAGCAATAAGTGAGTGGATTTATCACATGTTAATCTTGACCTGACTCTTTACATAGAAAAATTATTATATATATCCAAAGTCTGTTATGGTAAAAAGTTAAGATCTCTGAATGCGATGAATGTATATATAGGTATTATTAGAGGAAGGGATTGAAACAATTTGTTGCCACTGAAATATGTATGTTTTAGAAAAAAGGTCACAATTAATAAGTACTTTATTCGGGGCATTAAAACAAAGGAATGGAACAACGAAATTGTACAGTTAGTGTTGGTTGTGACTTGCGATTCATACTGACGCTTAAATGAAAAATCTAGCTGTTATTCCGCTTTTTTACTGCCAATTCCTTTTTGTATTTTTCGGGAATTCTGTGTTTTAATACACTTGTTCTTGTTCACTCATTTTCCCATGTATGTAGGATTCCCGTTTTATAATGGCAATTTAAATGTCTTTTAGAAAAATTCTGCTGATAAATAATACTTACAATTATACACCTTTAGGTGTTACATGTGTTGCAAACAATTTTTTGAAATAATATACAAATTAACATTATAGCCATTTTTCACATTTTGATTTATTAGAGGATGCAAGTGGAGAAGAAGTAGACGCTAAAGTTTCGAAAATTCTTGCTGGACAAGAGGCAGATAAAACAAATGAGCTTTTGCAAGCTCTTGCCAAAGTCCTGGAACAGTCTTCGCAAGGGGAACAAGGAAATGATGATGCTCCAGATGCAAAAGTTTCAAAAGCAAAAAAAGTTGTTGCAAAAACGCCAGCAGCAAAGACCAAAGATGTATAATATCAACAATATAATATAAATACTAATTGTAAGCTAGAAAAAAAGTGGATAGATTTATAAAATCTGATGCAAAATGTATTATTTCAGGAAGTTAGTCCATACGGTAAAAAGCCTACTGCTGCTAATGCGAAAGTTCCTGCAAAGGCAAAACCTTCTGATAAAGATAAGAGAAGAGGAAGTACAATTCGAGATCCCTCTCCAAACATAAAACCAGCTCCTACGAAAGGGAAGCCAAATGCAGCTCCTGCAAAGTAATGTGGAATCGGTTCAAAATAATTGACATAGTTTAACCTGGTATTTTAATAACATAATTCTTAGACAAATATATATTTATTTTCTTGAATTAATTTTAGAGGGAGACCGTCACAAGGTCAACAAAGTAAGGATAAGCAAAAGAAACAGCCAGTGTCTGCGTCGGGAGATGACGGAGGTGCTTCGTTCGCAATGGAGGTGGAAGAAGATCTCGAAGAAGCACAAGAAATATCCATTCCTCCCCCCGCGGTTGCCGGCTCGTCATCAGCAACAACAAGATCTGGCTCAAGTGACAGAATAGCTCGTGAATCTGATTCTGCAACAATAGGTACTCCGACAGCGACAAGTGGTAGTAAAAGTGCAATGAGTACAACTCGGCTTGCCACTCCTCTAGTTACAACAGCAAAAAGAGAAGCTGCAGAAGATGATAATCCTGTTATTATTGGTACATTGATTTAAGAAGTCTTCAGTATATTTACGGTAGAAACTGTGACAGACCTTTAATACGAAACCTTTATATTAAAACAACAATTTTATTGTGGTTTTACAGATTCTGGGGGTGACACTGCGCAGGCAGTAAAGGTAAATATTTACAAATTAATATCCTGTGCGACAAAAGTCATATGTATGTTAAGTTAATACAAGTACGAAATAAAATTATTACAATGATTTAGAAATCGCCTGTACGTGAACTGACTCCGTCCGCTGCCCCATCTTCAAAATTGCGTAAGTGTAATTTTCATGTATGTATGTAATTGTCTGAATCAAAGCAGTGTAACGGCTCAACGAATTTATGTAGGTATGGAATGGACGTTATACCATTTGTTTTATACAGAAGAATTTAGTTAATGCTTGTATTGTGAGCTAATACGTAAATATTGAAAGTACTTAATAGTATCAGTGAGTATTGTATTGTTTAAGGGTTTTACTATTGCCGAACCTAATCTAATATTTAACAGTTTTGCTGGTTCTGTAAAAATTAGATACTAAAACGTTTTATACTTACTTACAATTAGTAAATAGCTTATCGTGTGTGTGTATTGTGTACATATGTGTGAATTCATTGTGATTATTACTTAAATTCATTATGGATCATGTAGAATTAATTTTGGTTTTCTTGTTGCGCTTATTTTTGCGTTGCATGCAACGTGGCTTCTTCGAATCCGTTGGCTATTAAGTTGAGTCTCCATCTTCACCAACCGTTTTGATCGACAGTATTAATGACAATGAGCATGAGCATGATAAGAGTGTCACTAATGAAAATGATAATGGATTTGTTGTGGATGAAACAACTTTTGGTCTGTCATCGGAACCTTCTTCCTTTGAAAACTTAAAACCATTCACTCCACCGATGCCATCTTCTGCTCTAAACTCTCGACGACGCCCACCTTCTTCTTTTGGTGGATTATCCCTAGCTCCTGTAGCTGAGGACAATCAGGCTACCACAACAGATGAAACATCTGCTATTCCGTAGGAATATTTCTTTTAAAAATAGTAATTTTTAAATACAAAATTAGCCATAGCAGTAATTTTCGTTAAATATTTTTTGTAGTGCTACCGCCCGCCCCCACACCAGTCAATTTCGCGCCAGCCGACCTCCAACATCGACGCGACCTCCTAGTGCCCGTCCAGCACCTCCAAGACCCAAAAGCGCCCGGTTCCAAGAAAAAGAAGAGTCCTTCCGGTATGTAATATTCCTTTGTTCCACTCACTATTTATATTTATATAGGAGTTTGTGATCAATAGGTAGAAGGCATTCTTTGCTTGATCTTGTATGATGCTACAAAGTTGATTAAATGGGTGGTATTTTGTAATGAAGGCCACCAACGGGCCGAGTTGCTAATGTGTTACTGGATTCAGATGAACCAGATGACGAGAACTACATTGTACATGAATCCACTACTGTCAAGGCTGGACTTACTGATCTGGACGAAGCGCCGGTAAAAATGTAGCAATAAAAACTGTGTAATATTACATGCGTGAATAAATTAACCACTGACAAATGTAAGCAAATATTTAAAAAATAAATACAGGAACTTGATCTGGGGTCGTCGTTGGGACTGAAAATGGACGAATCAATCGACACACTTTTACCACCAGACCAGAGGGGTCTTTTAGTGAATCAAATTCTAGAGACTCAGAAAGAGCTGGAGGAAGGAGGGCGAGTGAAAAAAACTGAAATAGTAAGAGATTTTAGGTTTATTGTGACAGTACCATTTACACTGTTTGGAATGCTTATGGACAAATAGTACTATATGCGTTCAAATTCATGAATATATTGTTTGTTATTAAAACAAGGAACGGGACCCCCTTATGGAAGACAAGGACAAAATGAAAATTCGGGAAAATAATGGGATAGAAGTGGAGAAATTACGAAATCTCATTCAAATGACTGCTAAGAGTGCGAATCCTCTGGGAAAACTTTTAGATTTCATAAGGGAAGATGCCGATTCAATGCACCGTGAAATGAAAAAATGGCAGGATGAAAGTCGAGTGCTGGATAAGATGATAACTGCTGAGCAAGAGTAAATAATATTTAACGAACCTACAATTATTTTCAGTTTAATATTTATTTTAATTACTCTATGTATAACGTGTTATTCAGGAAGACTCAAAATTCTCTGGAGCCATTGAATCAACATCTTCAGGATATAGATAACAAAATTCAAGACCAAGAAGATGCCATTGCAGCTACCAAGATGACTATATTGAGGCAGGAGGAACGGATTCGTAAAATACTTGTTGGATTGGATCGTGTAAAACCGCGGGGAATCAATGATCCTATACCGACATCCGCTGATCTTCAGCAAATGGTCACAAAGTTCACAGTAAACGATTATCCGCTATTTAAGCCGGAGCTGGAGGAACCGGCACCGAAAAGAGTTTATCGCTCGCGGACCGTCTCTGACGAGCCTGAGCCACAAAGGACGTACCCAGGAGTCAAGGAAGTTGACCCTTCTGAACTTGACTTTCTTAGGTACTAGACTAAATATATTAACGTGTTGGGGCGTTGAAATATCCACGAATGTGATGTAAAAATATAAAATTTACAATAATAACGTTTTCTTTTAATTAACATTATTTATGCATGCCCAATGATGTGATTTGATCTACATTTACACGAATGGTAAACAGTTTCGCGTACACAACTACCTCTTAGGCGCATTCTTTCATTGTTTCTACATTTACATTTATTTATTGCGTTTTCTTTTGTCCGAATTCGTATTTTAGTAAATATAATTCGAATAGCAACTAACGTAATTCCATCAGTCCTTTTTAGGAAACTTGGTCCAAATTTTATCATCCAATTCCTCCGATAACTGGTAATGTATTGCTTTTCTTTGGTGTCGTTGGGGTCAGTTTTGTCACGTTTAATGGTTTGGTGGAGCCAGGGCTTTCCGTTGTGTATTCTTCTTCAACGAACTCTGTCATTGACTCTTCAACGAAATTAATTTCTGATTCTGGTGTTGGTGTTTCTAATGCACTGTCCACATTGTCAGTACTTGTTGACACCCCTTCTTCAGAACTTTCTTCGGTGTTCTCTGAAATTGTCTCTGACTCGCTAATTTCTGCTGGAGTTGTAATTTCTTCCATTGCTGAAGTTTCTTCTGGTAAGAATATTTCCTGAGTTTGCGAACTTTCTTCCGTCAATGTAATTTCTTCGAATTCCGTAGTTTCCTCTATTGTTACGATTTCTTCAGATTCCGTAGTTTCCTCTATTGTTACGATTTCTTCAGATTCCGTACTGCCTTCCGTAAAGGTAACTTCTTCCATTCCCATTTCTTCTGTTGCGACAATTTCCTCAGATTCAGCTGTTGGCATAATTTCATCAGGTACTGCAGTTGCTTCGAATGTAACAAAGTCAGTAATGGTGGTACTTAATCCAACTATGGGTGGCTTGGTTGTAATACATTTTTTATTTACTTTTTTACGTTCAGTTTTCTGGTAAACTAATTTTTGCGGCAGTTCTGCGTACTTGTTTGAGTTTCTTTCTGCAAGACCATTCAAATCATTAAGTAAAGACTCTCTGAACTACGTAATCATTAATTTAAGCTTTCCCTCTCCAAAACATTGAAACATTTTTTAAGTATAATAAAAAGAAAATGTAGGAAATTATAATTAATGCAAAAGGAAATCATACTATATGTGTAGCAATTAAACATAATTGATTTTACCTGCAATTGACTTGTTTCCTGGCGCAGTTTCACTGGCTACAGAACAGCAAAAAGTAAGTAAAACGCAAAAAATGCCTAAGGCACTAATAATCATTTTAGCGTCTCCTTGTCGTGATATAGGATAAGTAAGTAGTAACAGCTAATTTGAAATTGTCAACTGTCATGCAGCAAAATTCGAATTACGGAACACATTTCACTTTTTGTACTATACTATTTACCGTATTAGTAGTAATAATATCTTTAGGGTTTTCATTCCTTCACCAAATAAATGTAACAGTGAATCAAGACCAAATACCAAGGCATAGTAAAATAACCCACATATGCCAATCCCACATAGATTGTTTTTTATAAATCACATTATTCAAATGTAGTACAAGGACAAGAAAAGTAAGATCCAAGTCGCTGAACTTTAAATTGATAGATTTTGGCAAGTCAGGCTTATGGTATTTTAGATTTCATGTTTAATTCATGTACATTCTTTTTACATGAAATTATTTCGAAACACGATTGACTAATAAATTGGAACTTCCAAATATTTATACAACTGCATTATTACCTTGGCTCTACTCTTAATTAAGCCAGTAAAGTCTTAAAATAGCAAAAGGGTATATGATTTATCAGTGTTCGTTATTTACCACCCAGGCTCTATTATTACCACCCACCTGGGAAAACTGGGGAAAAGGGGAAAAAAGGGAAAAAAGTGGAAGAACATATTGGGGAAAGTCTATGGGGAAAGTGCTTAGTCAATGTATAATAACAAAAGTTGAAGAGATCTCGAAATCTTTGGTCGTTCTCGAATTTTCAACATTCAACACTTTTATAAAAGAGTATTGATACCTTCGTACATATTTAATTGTTGTGAAATTAATAAAATTATGTATAAACTTAATGTGTACGTGAATACTAACGTTTTGTAAAATAATATTTTTACCATTTTTACCTTTTTTCCCACCTCCCACCTAAAATCGACTGTGCATTTTCCCCACTTTTACCAGGTGGTAAAAACCACCTTCGAACACTGATATTTATTTGACATACATAAACATTTAGAGAAGGTAACAGGTTATCATCTTGGTAAATAATCAGTATTACGTAAGTGCGATCTTGAGTGACGTACGAATGAGCTCCGAAAATAACATTAGAACAACTTTAATTTAAAGTTTATTGACCAAATTGATAAATTGAGATAGACCGGGAATGCCCGGAAAAGGCCATAGGATAACTTTTGTTACCAGGCCGTCAGATTTTGTATAGTGTCGCCCTTCAGGCACGGAACCAGGGGAATTGGGGGTTCAATTTCCAAAAACTGAGAAAATTAAGGAGGGGTGGGCTGGTAGATGCACGATAAACTATAGAGTGCTCGAAAGTCAGAGCTGTTCACAAAGTTTGTTTGGGCGCGTATACAGTATACGTAGTAAAAAATCCACATTTCAGCAACATCGCTATTTAATACAGCATGTCACATAGCCAATGGGTACAAATGCGTACGTGTCTTATTGGTAAATAAAAATAGTGCATGTGTGAAGACGAGGCAACGGCAACAGTGAAGGATTTAAATATAAATAAGAATGGGCAAGATATTTCGTTGGGGAATACTTTCGCAGACGAGACGACAGTGAAGGAGTTAAATAAATATAACTAAGAAAGGGCAACACGTTTTCTTGGGGAGCACTTTTGCGCTTCCCCTCCTTGGTACACACATTATCACTTCAAGCCTTTCGACAACTTTTTTTGGGCAACACTTTTACTTGGGGAACACTCTGTCGGTAATTCATTTTTACCCACCAA
>JABASC010004774.1:0-11287 GCA_019776185.1 Plutomurus gul | reverse complement strand
ATTAAATACTACCTTTCAACCCTGGTATTAGTAGTGTATTTACAGCCCAAGCAAATCATATTGATTAAGGGGACCACATGGCAAATGAGCTCTTCACATGAAGTCTACTGCATTTATTTTCACACTTTCTATACAGTTGATCCAATCTAACACAGAAAACTGTACAGGTTAGTGTCACGACTGTCTCCTCTGAATAGTAAGTCACAGGGAACAGGGAACGATGCAGCACTGGGAGACAAAGTCAAAGGAAAACTAGGAAACCGACCTGAATGAAAAAAAGGATCTTTAGTGGCACGCGTTCAACTGCATCATGTTGAGTTGTTATTATTTCTGGAAGAATGTATTTCTTTACTACCACAAATAGTATCAGATTTCAAAGGGAATGCATTTTATAAATTCCTTGCAATTGAGCATTAGTTTTGTTGATTAGACGGTGTGGCTCGGCCAACATTGGCTTCGTTGACAGGTTGTGGGCCAGACAAGACATGAATTGGATTCAATGAAATTGAAACGAACTGAATGGAATGGGTTGAAATGGGTTGGACGTGGTCATTGAATGGAAAAGTGTACCTGAGCTATTGTATTTCGAGCAAGTAGTAGTAGTAAAGTTGTGAGTGGTAATATATTCTCTGTGGTATTGGTATTACCCTGTAGACTAGCTGGTACACCAAATTTGTGGAATATAACAGCCAACGAGTATACAGGTCAAAGGGGTGCCTATATATTTCCCGCAGTAGGAGTATCTGTATTAAGTAAAATACTAACTGAACTGAGAGAGAAGCCGAAGATTTTTAAAATGCTGCACATGTAATAGGGCTCGTGGCTTGGCTCCTCCAGACTGGAGTACGTGCTCAAAGAAAACATTTCTTATTCCCATTGTTCATTTCACTCACAAGCATAGTTGTTGATAGTTATATAAGTAGTACTATACTACTAGCATAAGGTAATTCTTCTCATATCTGTTCAAGTAATCATACAAAAGTGATGAAAAAGTGTAAGTCAATATGACCAAGCGAACTTATGTGTAATTGTGCTACGATTCTACTCACCAGAATGTTGCGTGCAGAGTAAAGTGAATGAAGCTGGGTACTGAATGGCGAATGCATGTTAATACTGTATTTATGTAGTCAGCAAGACGTAAGCACAAATATCTCATTTCTCAAGTGAATTTCTTGTAGTGAAAGCCGGATGAGCAAGAAATAAAGCGGAGTACATTGAATCAAGAAGTAAAACAAATCAAGCGATCAGAGATGAGTGGTAGATGGATTTAATGAAAACATTGGCTAACTGTTTTCTCATGAGTTTCTTTCGGTTATCAGGATTTTGGTGAATTACTACTGGGCCATCTATATAAGTAATCTACCAAAAAGTATATGAATGATGTATAGAGTAAGTGGAGAGAGTACACGTGCACCACTACCACAATCCAATACAAACACACCTGACTGGACTGAAGAAGATTTAACCCTTTACTTTTATCTTACCTGGTTTTTTATTATGAATGCGTATACACAGACTCCAGAGCTTGTAGTATACTGCAACACTGTCTGTTTGTTATAAGTCTGGATGAAGTACAAGTAGAACATTGGTTAGGAGAGAAAGATATCTACCAGAACTGGTCAGGACTACTGCACAGCTCTGGTATGGTGAGTCCTACGTGGTTAGGGAAATGTGTTTAGCCTACTGATCCGCATTTATAGCCCACAGCGTATCACGTCTCACAGTACAACAGTTCTCCGTTCAGTCAGTTCACTCTGTAGTACAGATAGAGAGCGGATTCGGAGGCTGGAGAACAAAGTACCAACAGAATACACTCGAAACGTGTTTTCCTTTGAATTTCAATTCCATTCCCGTTCACCAATTCCGTCATATATATTTTCGTATGGAGCGCCCGTAATGTTTGTAATGCCTACCACTATATGCCCATTGCCCATCGTAATACTTATATAATACACCAAGGTTTTCATCAGCACTGTAGTGTACAGTGAAAACTAGAGAAGTGCATTTCACTGCTAGATTCGTGGATACTATGTATACTATACGATGAATTATAGAAAGCAATTGTTTAAAGTGTTTGATTTTAAATTGCACAACGGGTTGCACAATAAGCAATGTGATCCCTGTACAAAACTTTTCAATATTAGTTAGCAAAATGATTCTGGAAAATGATGGGTTATGCAAAAAAACTTGGAGCTCTGCAGGAGATTCATTCCTAAATTGTTCGGAAAACATATTTTACTCGCATAGACATTTAACTTGTGCTGTACCTGTACTAATATTCATTCTTATATCTGTATTTACCATAACGCGGTTGCTCACTTTGCTTTTTACAAGTTCTTTCATTTGCATTTTTTTGCATTTTCTCGCTTACGTGAGAAATCTGATATTTTTACAACTCACAACAAAGGTACATATCAGAATTGATCGCAGTCAGTTCACAAATCCATTCATATCTCATTCCTCTTGAATTTTACTCAATTTCATTCAGACTACAACGAGTTGTACTACTACCTATTATTTTCAGCTGTATTTCGGCGCGTAAGCATATATATTCTTCTTAACCAATGTATGTAATTTTGTGAAGTGGACTGCGAAGACTACAATGTACAATCTTCATTTTGTGTGAGCATGCAGTCGACTTCGTGTTTCGCGTTCCCATGCTATTTCGTTGTTCTGTCAGTGCATTATTTATGTAGGGAGTGGCGATTATTACACTATCATGCAATATTGTACTTTATTATTTGTAGTTAGCTTAATCTCCAAAAATGTTCCAACAATAAACGTGTGAAATGCTCAGATTAAGACAAAGTCACTGGTTTTACTAGTCCCTACTGCGTCCTATCTGTGGCTTCCCCAGAAGCAACTGGAACAGAGTGTGCTTTGTAGATACAGAGTCTCTTTGCTGTGTTATCTTCTTTTGAAAAATCGTTGACCCTCCAGAGTGACCTCTGTTTTCTGTTGCAACTTATGTCAATGGTTGTGTGCATTTGGTTTTCTTGTTTGTGCAAAGGTTGCTTGTTCACTGACAATGAGCGGCTGAGAGAGCTGAGACGGTAACCGACAATATCTTTACACAGCGTAGTGGTTGCTCGCGCGCTGCACAGGCCAGGAGCTCAGTATGAGGTGAGATTTAGTTGAGTTGAGGGATGGGCAGTTATCATTACTGCTAAAACTCATCTGTGTACGCGTAGTAGTCAAGTCAGTTGGATTGAGCTTTCGCACGCATTAAAGTTTCCTTTGTATTGTAGTGTAGTCCAACAATTATTCTGTCGTACAATACAAACAGCTACATACTCTGACCTAGCAATACTTTAATACTGCAAATATACTAGCTCCTACTATGAACCTGAATTGTTTGTATGAAAGAGTGAGGAATTTAATACCACTGGGGGATTTTAAAGGGAATTCAGTATTTATGTTGACAGAAATGCCTGTTTTACTTAAATTAGCATTCATGACTTGATATTTCGTGTTTGGATGCGACTTTTAGTGAACACTTGTCAACAAGAAGCGAAGGAAAGCACGACGCAGACGCACCGAGTTGTAAAGATTGTAGAGACGTAGAATCAACAATAATTAAAATGATTCGAGGAAAAGAAGCAAATTCTAATCAATCACATCACATCATGGGTGACTCAAAACACATAGTATTCATCGAAAGGTCAACACAACAAGCCCCCGTTTTCACATCACTTACATTACGCTGTTGTTATTGTACTTTGGTTTTGCTCTTGTTTCCCACCGCATCTCCAAGATTTTTGATTAAACGTGGAGATAACTTATTTAAAATTCAAATTGGACCAGCACTCCTGGGCATACACAGATTCAGTAACATAGCGTTGGTATGTTGCCATTGGATCGCATTCACAAAAGTGAAGGAAGAAGCTGCAAAACTTGAAGAGAGGCTTATCCCTTTCTTTTCCTCGTCTTTATAGATTGGAAGATGAGCAGAGATCTACAAGTGATCGAGTAGGAGAATTATTAATTCACTTCCCTCTGATTTGACTTGAGATGAGAGACTGCATGCCAGGCCAATTGCCATGCCGTGCTCTCGACAAGTCAACAAGACAACTGACTTGTCTGACTTCACTCATCCTTTCCTCTATTTTGCTGTTTAAAAGTTACTCCTTCGAATGTGTACATGTTTGTATTAGGTAGTATATCAGAGGTAGTCGATAACATAATAAGGTAGACACGTAGTATATCTCTTAGAGATTCAGCAATGTAGATAAAGCTTTTGCTGCACAGCTACAACATATAATATAAATCAAACATGCTGTTATGGCATTTATATCAAAGGTAGCAGAGCTGGTTGTTCCATCTGCAAGTATTTCCAGAATTTTTATATCCGTTAGACACCTAGCGCATGCTGCAGTTAGGAAAGGGGTACAAAATGAGCAAGTTGTAATAAATGGAAAATGATCTACGACTTATTATTCGCATTAGGCGAAAACTTCTTATACACATTAACCTACGTTTGCACTTATGTGCATGGTCAACTGTTTCTATCTTCTACTAAAATGACGACCTCCTATCTTAACTGCATGATGGAATTGCTAATACACATTTAATGTAGGTGGGTGTACCACGTAGTACAATTTAACGTGGTAATTCTAACACTGTTGTACATAAGGTGAGTTGGTTGGTACCTGCAGATTAACATACTCACAAGCCAAGACAAAATGCCAGAAAAATTGGGAAGGATTGGAAGGAGACTGTGAATTCTCTACTGGTGCCTGAGATTACCTGCTTGCACCTTAGGTGCTAGATTAATTACCAGCATTATGCCACAACATGGAATTACATTACGTTAAATTACTTAGCCTTTGCCTCGGTCAGTAATTGAACGACAGTGGTAGAAAATTGAGTATTAACATCATAACATTCATACACGGTGTATATTCACTCATCACACATTCACGTGAATGTGAAATGAAATGGAAAAAAACACAATGAAATGTCTGTGTGTATAAATGTATGTTGCATTGTTTATACGAAGTTGTAGAAAAAGGCTCGTCTCACGATCAATCTCACTTGCCTAGTCGGTCTCATCAGAATAAAATATTCGTCATCATTAGCGATAGGATAGTAGACTTTTTCAAAACCGAGGTAGTCACATAGTAGTAGTAGTAGGCAGCCAAAGCAAAACTACTGGCTGCTACCTTTTTTGTTTAATGTGTGATGTGTTCTTTATGCTTATAGAGCTCAGATTACAATTCTGACATGCTATGCTACATCACATTGCGATCTATAATTTTACATTACATTAGAATTACTGCATGTGCACATTAAAGAGAGGGGTTGGAGCACAACAGTCAGCATTATTATGTGCTTCTTATTAGCAATGCAGTGATTCTATGCGGGCAGTCAGACATTCTGATGGCATGCAGTCCAATTTGAATTTTGTTTCTTGCTCTATCTTGTTTTTTGTTTGCTGCTTCGCTGCCTTGTTGTGCAGACATAACAGTCTTGGTCAGTTGCAATGCGTGCACATCAGCAAGCTTTGCACATTTTGAAATTTGCAGGTGCGAAGAAAAAGAAGAAAAAGTAAACTTGTACTTTGGTAACATAACATGTGCAGTAAGTAGTGCTACACACGGGGCTCGCACATCTTCTCCCAATGGAACATTACAAGTTCTGAAACAACAATGGGGTACGAGCGTAGAACTATGACTTGAACTTTTCTAATTTTTTATTGCGGATTCAATCACATTATACTTATGGTAATATTCATCATAATATAATATTTTGTGCAAGCTAGACCGTGGTGGTGATCTCTTGCTTATGTTGTTGTGCAGTAGACATTCCCTTTGACATGAGTTACTGCTGGTTGGCTTATCAATGTATACTGAGGCAACAGCTACAAGGTGGGTAGTACACACTTTATGTATTACAGTGCTGATGCCCAACCAAACTTATGAGTTGTGCTACACTACGAACCACTAACTGGTTTAGCTTTTAATGTTAACTTAAATAAGAGAGTAATGTGAGATAGTACAGGAATTTACATACTAGCTTATTGAAAATTGATGCGGAATATCCAATTTATTTTACTGGTGCTTTTTATTATTTTAACAGTTACAGATATTTGAGCAGATCGACACAGAACCACGTATTATGTACTTAGGAAAACAGGAGAAGTGTGCACTTGCAATGTGTGTGAATGTCGTAAACTAATGCACATAAATTAGGATTTTTTTTCAGTGTGCTGGGCAAAAGAGAAACAGTTGCTGGTCGAGAAGGATGAAAGACAAGATATCAAAACGAATGACTACCACTTGACGTTTTGTTGTTCCTTGTCGCTCATTTATAATAGAATCCACTACTGGTGCATGAGCTAGTATTGCAGCCTTTTGTTGTATGTGCATTCACACACAAATACGGAAAATTGTTTTATTTGATGTTCCAACATGTCGTTTTTATACTCACGGCGAGGGAAAAGGGATAATCCTTCAACGCATGAATATGACATTTGGCAAGCTTGTCTTGTTCAGGGTATTAGTACTAACAACTCAAGTGAAGCGGAAGAAGCCTCTCTCCGTGTGTGAACCACCACCGTATCTGTACTTATTGTTAGTTATTAGGTATACAAGAATAAGAGTGGTTACTATAATCGCTTGTAATATCGAAAAAATGTGTAAACAAATAATATTGTAGAAAGTAACGAATGTGTGCATGTGTGGTGTGTACAAAGAATTAGTTAATACTTCTGTGCATACACATACATGTGCGTACATCATAATATAATTGTGATATTCATATCAGTAGTATGTCGGCTAAACGAAGAGCTGCTACACTCTCCCCCTTCAAAGTTGCTAGAGTGGCCTGTCTCTCTTCCTTGTGTGCTGTCCTGTCTGCCTGTTAAATTACATTTGAACGCACTGTGACGCAAATGTAACTTTAACAGCATTATAGTTAGTAACGGACCAGCAGCATTCTATTCACAAAGCGTGTGTGTATACTTGGCTCTTGTATGTTTTTGTTGTTTTCTGACTACATAGTGCAGGGACAAAGACACCGAGAGAAGTGGCAGTCCAAGCCCGGTCTCAAACATCCATAACAATTTACATAATATTAGAGTTGAGGACGCAGGACATCAACAGAGCATCACAATGATGATGGTAATCATCGTCATTTCATTTGGCCATCTTCATTTTCTCAGATGAAAAGAATGTTTTTGACTCAGTTGACATTTAAATGAACTCTGGAGATGTTTATGACAAGAACTCATTCACATTTGCTTATACTAGAATCAGAAGGAGATGAAGGCACGACCTGAAATGTCGAGCTATGTACTACTATGACTATCGTTTGGTATATTTCTACTAGTGTACACATACAAATTTGTACACGTGTGTTTATGTGGACAAATATTGGTAAATGTGAATACCAACATATTTCCACTTGTAAGTAGCTTACCTACTGTAATGCATACTTTGGTGTTACCATACTATGTATGTTTTCAGCTTGGCAGTGCAGGTATCCCACTTTTAAGAAAAAAGACAGTGATAATTTAAACTGTGACCATTGGTCCCGTCCGCATGGAAATTTGTGGGTGTTTATGCATTATGCGTTATTACGTACTTACAATATAATAAACTAACATAACAATGAACTGGCTTAACAATAGCAAGCACCAGCAATACAGAGACGCTTAAGAGCAAAGATCAAGTGGAATGGTATTCTCCATATTATCATTTGTTATAGGTACTGTGTGTGAACGCAGTCAACCAAAGTAACTTCTTTATACATGTTATGTATATCTCAGTAAAGTACTAAATCAAACGCGAACATTACCTACCCCATTTGTATTAGACTGACTGACGTTTGTTATTAAATTTTGTGGACAAACGATCGCATTATCCTGAAAGCGATGCTATTTACTGACATGAGCTTAAAGTGAGCACAAAATAGAAAAGAGTGGATTTACCTGGCTCTATCAACAGAGTCAAGAAACGAGTAAGTGGACGAGACACTACGGGAATAGAACACCTACCTTTTTCAAGGTACTTTCTCATCTGTTGTGCACAGTGAAACACCAGCAAGCATTTCTTGTAGACAAAGGCACATCAATAAGGCTATAATTTCCAATATGATGTACGCTAACTGAGAAAACTCAACTGTTTCTTTATGGATTCAGAGTTTTCCACTCGACTTGCTGTATACCTCTCGGCTTTTCACTACCTACTTGCAGTCATAGACGTTTTGTCCGACTCTTCAACACCAATATAATACGTATCAATGGAAATAATTTACCGAAGGAAGAAGTAGACAGGTCAAGCAATGGTTATATGCAGGATGAGTATGGCTACATGCTTGCATAGCAAAGATAGGGAGAACGACGCTGTATGTAATGTGTATAATATTTAAAGAAAGCAATTCTACCAAGACAATAATGTTCGAGACACAGCAGGTGTAATGGCTTGCTTCGCTTCGAGTCTTCCACCTTTCCTATTCCTCATCATTCATACATTCATAAGCAAATCTTCTTTAACATTAAATTACATTACATGGCAACAACAATCCCATCCTTTCATACTTTTCATTGCATCATTGAATTACGTATTATTTAAAATATCATAATGCAGGGTTTATACTACCTATACACACACAATACTAAAGTTTAAGTAGTAAGTTATAATAGGCTAGTATGTATGTATCAATATTGAGTGAACTCTTAGAGAAAAATGAAATGTTAATACATACAATACAATCGAACATGTTAGTACGTTGTTAACTACGTAGGGAGCAGGAAAGTGCATGTAGCGGATATTGATGAGATGCGGTCGCTGAATTTTTTTTGTGAATCTTGTCCAATCAACTGTGGCATTATTGAATGCAGTTAAAAAGTGTTTGGGAAGCAGAAATCAACTCTCGTGGTAGTAAGGTAGTAAAGTAGTAGGAGCAGCAAGAACTCTGAGATGTAATATAAAATAAAAAGCAAGATTGTAGCTGAAAGAAGGCAGGGCAGAGGAGGACATGACAAGAGCGTGCAAAACAATGTGTATACGATTCACTAAACAAAGACTAATGATATGGACAAGTTGGAAAAAAAAGTTTCGTTTGCCGTTCTAAAGTTCATTTAGTGTCATTTGAGCTGATTGTGATTTGACAATGAGTTGACTTGACTTCAGTTGACTTCTTCGACTGCCTCTGGAGAGTTCATGCATATAAGTTGTTGTCCACTGTGCTCGGTAAGACAATGGCTACACTGCTGTCTTGAAACGAATCGAGTTGACATTGCCTCAGCTTCTGGATGGGACTTTTCCTAATCTTTGCTACTGGGGTTGACAATTGACACTTGACATAAACACTGTCTCAGTAGAGACATGCATCCAATGTACTTTTCTCTCAATGACAAGAAATGAATAGCCAGCACGACAAGTCAAGCCTTTTTAACCACAATCGTTCAAGAGACACCATTCGTATTTATATGTAAGTATCGGCTATCTGATTTTCTGATACTATTCCATTCTCTGCAAGTCCAGCACGATTGAAATGAATATTGATTGTATTTGTATAGGCAAGAGTAGTATGTTGTTCATTCTGCATTTGAATGAGTAAGTATTTATTCTTAATTATGGGCAGTTCCAGCATACGTTGGGAAATTACACATATTGTGAATACTTTAATAATACAGTTATTTTTCGTGTTCTACAAGTGGATCAGTAATACATTGTAGAGGGTGAGAATGAGACTAGAAGAGGGCACACAAAAAGCGGATTACTGTACATACAGTGAATGAATAGCTGGAAAATTAGAATAAATACTTTTGTACATTGCACCTTGCTTTCCCTATAGACAGAGTAGGTCTGGTGGCATGAAAACGACATAGTTGATGAAATGCATAGAATGTAAATAGACGGATAGGATTTGAATAAAATTGAAAGCTATCTGGCGACGTAGTTCGTACAGCACAATACAGTCAATTGACCTGATCCGATATCCCATCGCTTTACACAGAAACAGATTGAAATGGGAAGTTGTACAGTTGACACGCCCGGCAACTGGATTTTGTCTCCCGTTTCTCTCACTCGTCGTCGATGTTCTTTAGTCTCCAGCATTTATTTAACTATGGTGATATTCGTTTTCTATTATTGAAGTATGTGCTGTGATCGGATTAGCCGTAAAGAAAGAAAAAGAAAATGCCTTTCCCCATAGTCATGCCATACCACAGACTGAATGCACAACGATTCAGCTCATGTGTTCTGTTCAGTCAGTCGGCACACACAGGGTGACTATTACTATTGTGATATAGCCACAGAAAATTGAAGAAGGGAAGATGATAATCCTTTCGGAAATCTTTTATGAGACCATCAGAATCAAATCGGCAATCGACACTCTCCCTTTTCCAACTCTCACGACTTTTTACAATATTGCATTGCATTGCGATTGCGATACTTTGCATTACGTGTCCGTACGTCCATTCAATTCAAACGGTTGTCCTCTGTTTAAATCTGTCCATGTGTAGGGTTAAGGGTTACCCAGTAGTAAACTCACGTACTTCTAAATGATAAGGGAGACACGGCAAAGAGACTCACGATATGCGAGTTGTTCTTAAGTTTCACACACGTTTTTGTTACGATTATGACTTGGAAATTCTCCTGGTAGTTTTCACACTACGTGCTATGCAATTTGTGATCATATTATGATAATGGCACTAATCTTGGTGCGTTCCCCAAAGAAACCTGCAAAGAATCTCTCGTCAAGTGCTCGGAATGTAAAAGCACACCTAAGATCCTTCTCTGTACTCTTATCTCTAGTAATACTGGCTACTGATTGTATTCGGGGTCTTGATCGTACCGTCAGATACCAAAATACATCAAATCATAAGATATACAGGCCTAATGGCCTACACAGTAGAGATGCGGTATTGATGCAATCCAATGATACAATAATACAAAGCATAAATGTCCTGCCCATACGCTTTCAACGCATCTCATCACCTCTTGCGTCATAAAGGGAAGGTAATCATAATTTCTTCTCGTGTAGACATGTGCATAGTAGTAGTAGTAAGTAGTACTGTAGTACTACCAGTTAAACGTTTCAAGTAGTATAGCATTACCCTGTCGGCAAGCGTTGTGATTGCTGCGATGTGATACCACACTTGCCTTTACACACACACATTTACATACATTTTACTCCATCAACCAAGAAAGGATAATGTGGTAGAATGAGGTAAGGGTTAGTCCAAAGTTTAATACTACACAAGTAAGTATGCATGTACATTACGGACGAATAAAAGAAAATATTTTCCGATCGGTCGAGTTTCATTTCAGATTTAATG
>JABASC010004773.1:0-11288 GCA_019776185.1 Plutomurus gul | reverse complement strand
TTGGGAGTATGTCTACCACATATGCTTGCAAAGACATCATTATTTTTGTTCTACTATTTTATTCATTAATAGAGCCCTCAGCAGCGCTTCATCTATAGGATTTATTTCTGGCTTGGCTCTTACTCACCTGTTCTTGTACTAATGTAGCATGTACTGTAATGTGATTGGAGATTGATTGGCAACAGGTAGTGGTGTAGCGATTAGGGTAAGTGGGCTCAGTTATAAAATATCTAGGTAGGTAGGTAAGCACGAATCAAATCGTATATATGCAGAAATAGGGCTTATCACAAAGTATCGGCAATCAGCACAGAGCCTGTATCTAAGTATCACACGCCAAATGCCAATATTTGCATTACTTTTTGCCAGATTTGGTTTATGCAGATACAACGGACGCGTGCAGAAGCGATATGATTTTTCCTTTCTTTGTGAACGGTCGTATTCCATATTTTTACGATAAGACAGAATTTATTTTGTTGTGGCCTACCTACATATTTCATGTGAGTTGTTTAGTGTGCGCTCATTGTGCACACATATGCATTTTCGTAATTTTTATACTTTTATTTCTGCTTGAAACAGACGTGTGTCTTTCTTTATAGACATCTGGTTGATTTATTTATGCATTTACTATTTATGACGTGTATAAATGCATTCGCGCTACCACCACGAATCACACTGTAGTACTCTGTTTGAGGAAGGTACTACGTGTACAAACGATAAAATAACTGTTAGCCGTCGGTCTATCCATAACACTATTGGTGGGTTCGTAGCCTAATTTCTGGTAGACAAACTATCGAGTTCTCTCGCTATCTCCGCACTCGGAAATGTTGATTTAACTTTAAAGTCATTTTTATTGTGTATTACGTAAGAATACGTCAATAAAATCAACTCCAGCCATTAATTTGTTGTATCTACTGGCTCTGTGGTGGGTAATTATACAATTGCCTGTAGGTAATGATAGTCATTTGAGCATTAATTTGAGAATTACAAGACAAGACTGAAACACTCCCCTTTTCCTTTCCTCTTTGAGATACAGACTGCGAAATTCCTATTTAAATCTCATTTTAAATTATTAGTGACTAAATACGTATTCCTTTGGTTGCCCACACGCCAACCACTATAGCGTGCAGCACCCATGAGTCTACTACGTATTGTTAGTACAGAATTATCACATCTGGGCTTGATTGTGCACAGGACTGTAAGGTAGTTTTAAGTGGCACTACAATGTAAAGCTCTCATAAGGATAGCGGTGTATGGGCTATTATTGTATGGGCTGAGATTTTTTCGAGTTAAATAACTATTAAGTAAGCAATTGCATTTATTGCACCGAATAAAGTTTAAGTGGAAATAATTTGGCGAAGGAAATATGGTTATTACTCTAAGGAGCGTGTATTAATGCATGCTTGTTCGGATATTAGGGTGTGCACTTAGAGTCTTCCACTGACTGTGTCTCCTTATATCTAATGCATTACGTATATCTGTATATGCCTACGACTGCTAAAGACTCGTGCATACGTTGATGTATGTGCTTGTATCTGTCTTTCTATTACATTGTCGCATAAATTCTAATGTGTCCTAATGTCGCACGACTATATACCGTCCTTTATTTAACGTATGACACATTCAGTCTACAATAAGATGGTAATAATGTACAGATGCCACATAGAAGTATAAAGCCTATTTTTTTCTTAGCTATGGCCAAGGTATCGTTGTGTTTTTAATGTTGGAGTCTGTTGTAATTATTACAAATACTATAATACGTGGTTTTATGCGCCCATAATAATAACTCTTCATAATTCTTAATCGCAGATCGTGCCATGTCGAATGCTTTTTCCCTGTGAGTACTTATTCAGAGACTGCAGCACAAGGTGCATTTAAATATTTAATGTTTCTTGAGGAAATAGCCCCGACTCGCACAATAAAACAGCAGGCACAATGACAAGAAGGCGCAGTCAAAATGATACTAAGGTGTGAGTGAGTCTGACATTAATTTTCTAGCCACAAAGTCGTCGTTCACTATCTGAATTGAATGAGTATACTCGTGAAAATCGTCCAAACAACAGACGTTTTCACATTTTATTTCTTCTTGGAATGTAACTACATGTAATAACGTAGTAGTGTTAGATGTTATTATGCGCCCATGAATTACCATATTGCATTAGGAGACATTACAGGCCTGTAGGTACACAGTACTGTGTTCAGGCAAAAGAACTGCACTTAGCTCTCTGCGGGTAAAAAATAATTGCCGTTTGTCTTTCCATAGCTTTTAAGTCGGATCCAATTCAGATTCACATCACACCACACAACGTTGTAAGTACTGCAAATAGCTAGTCGTAAATAGTTCTGCATATTTGGACGCTATATGTACTACAAGCATTCACTTGAGACTTTTTCTCTATTTAGAGCAATATCTATGCCGATCGAGTGCACAGGAGTACGCTCTGTTTTGCTTTTTCCCCCTTTCAAGCTGAAATTGAGATAGTTGAACAAGTTAATCACAATATTTGCAATCTATTCTGGCATAACGAGAACGACAAATAGAGCAACCGTGAGAGATCAGAATACAAAAACAATAAACAGGAAAGAGGGAAAAGGCATCCGAAAGTATCCAATCAACTTTACTCGACATGTTTTACTTATAATTGTTGTGTAGAGGAAAGTTTGTCAATTGCTCTCGCAAACATAATTGTCATTTTGTCAACAGTTCTCCTGCAGCACTCAAGTACTAAAATTTGCACTAATGGGTGTACTGCTCTTTGATATTAGTTTTAAAGTGGTTTTCAAGATGTTTGTGTGTATGCAAAAGGTGTTCCTATGTGTACCTTAAAGGTAGATTGTCGCATGAGCATTTTTTTAGTGTGCTTGCTCACTTAACTTTAATGCATTGCATTCTAGATTTTATAATTTCTACATACGTGAGTGCGTGTGCTAAAATTACAGGGATTTCTCTCCTTTAATCTCTGAGTCTATCGATAATCCCAATGCAAACAAAACAGTGAGACTTCATGACAGACAGCTACAGAAAGATCCGATCGTATTTCTCAAAATAAACGGTCGCGTCTCATTTGGGCTCTTGTAAAAAGCCAAGTGAGTAAAACACGGAAGGAAAAGGATGGAATTAGAATGCGTAGTAGTACGCGTACGTACGAATGATTCTTACTCTGTATTAAGTAGGTGCTGTTTGTATCTGTGCCAAACTGTTGCCCTGAACCACGTTACATACTTATTTCTCCAATTTTCTGTGCTGCTGCTATTCATTCACAAGAGACTAAATGTGCACCCACAAGCTGAACGCTAATCTTTGTTTGGTAAAAAATTGCTTGAAAACGGGACACGTGAATAATAATAATTTGTCGTAGACTCTACTTGGGCCTTGTATCATGATTGCTTCCATATCTTGTACTTATTACTATGTTCCGGTTACATTCTTCATTATGACTAGATCAGAGATAAAACTGCAATTTACATAATAATATTACGTACAGCATATAGCACGACCGTATAACTTATTACGACAACGTAGCACACACACACACACACTTGAACGTCATTTTTATACTGCCTTACAGACTGATAACATCTGAAGCTGAAACAGTAATCATGTATTTGCAATAAGACTTGAGGGGGGAACCTATACAAATTGCAATAAATTTTCGCAATTAATTCCTGAAGCGTGAACATATGACTTTTTTTAATGCACAGACAAGACAGGAAGAAAGCGAACAATTTACATGTGTAAGTAAGATGTTATGCAAATTAGTGTGTGTCTGTGTGTAGGTACGACGGAGACAGTGGAGCAGTCGTTCTACCATAATATGTCGTTTTTATTCTTTCTTCCTCCCACCCATTTACGCTGCACTTACAGCCGTGTACATTCTGCCATGACACGTTGACTTGACTTGGTTCCGCTACCCGGTTTTTTCATCCGTCTGCCCAATCCCTAATATAGTGTGATGAAACAAGCCCCTTCCTATTTTTTACCGTGTCTCTCTCTCTCTCTCGATATTTCACAGACCGCTATTTCCATATGCAAACAGTAGCACCAGCAACAACGCAATGTGCTGTGCTCAATGATAATGTACAGTCTCTGCAAGACATCTTTTTCCTGTCACATAAAGACAAGCGGAATGGCAGAGAGAGACAAACTTATGAAATTAGAGCCTTGTAGATGCAATCTGGAGTCGCTACTGAAAAACTTAAATGTCCTGTCATGTACTCTCGGATGGCCCCCTTTTCTACGATAAGACAACAGACTTTTGCCGCAGTATATGTGCATACTGGCACAAGTACATATGTAAATATGTACAGGAACCTCTAACCTTAACATCTTGACTGAAGAGTCATCAAATTTTTTGATGTGCTCTTTTTAAATGCACATCAGTGTTAGGAGGCATAGCTTGATGGAGCTTAGCTCAATGTAGCCAATATTTTTTCTTGTCTACAGGACAAGTCAAAGGCGAATGTGTATACATCTATTTAAAGACACTACACCACTTATTACACATGCAGATGCATGTCAATGTCAAAAAGTGAAACAATTCCAATTTGGTTTAGCCACGTAATGTCAGCAGGTAGGAATGTCAACGAAGGACGAAAGTCGTGCTCTCGTGGATCAACTCCGGTTTTGCTTTTCTGTCTCGCTCAATTCTACTCAAAATTCACTTCAACCACGTAGGAAGTATGAATGTAGGTGAATTGAATGTGTTTCAATTTCAATCGACATACAAAAATAATAATTACATTGTTTGTGAGCTAGTTGACTGTGTGATATTGTTGTTGACATGTAATGTCAGCTGAAGTTGAAATGAATCTGGTCATAGAATGCCTACAGAATAGATTGACTTGCTGTGTGACGTTTTATATTATACAATATCATGTGCGCATAATATTGTGCTTATTTTACTGCGTGTTGCAAAATATAGGTTTGTCTCGTTGAAAACGACAATGGTATCGCTGTAGCACTTTAATTTCCATTCAACATTATATTATTATGCATTGGGCGAGCCACGGTGTGCTGCATTTTTAAAATGACGCATTTTCGTCTCTCCCGTTCCATTTCGATAATTTCCAGGATTACTGCAGTATTTTTCCCATTCCAGAGAATTAGACAGGAAAATGTTTTTTGCTGTTGCTGCTGCTTTATATTGTTCAGAGATCTTTTGGGGATATTATCGTGAAATGGAAATTGACCTTGACTGACAAACATGATAGCTTCAGATAATTGGGATCTGTCGTTGTTGTTCTATATATTTTCCAAAAGATTCATTCCTAACAAACTACATACACTGAGTAAACACATCTGGTACTAAAGGCAACACATAAAATGCTCGTTTAATGTAACTTATGAGCGAATCATTAGTATATTGAACAATTTATGTTTGAAAGCTTAACAGCAATTACCCCAAGTATACATTACTACATATACCAAATAGAGAGCTCTCATCAAGCACATTTTAGTGCGCTAAACGTACAATTAATAATATTCTCATTAGAAAAATTCCCTTCACTACTCACTCTCTGTAATTATGTATGTTTAGTAATTAGCAGATTCTCATTCTTTGAGGAACAGAACTGTTCCCACACAATGTGCATAAACATAAAAACGGAATGAATCCATCCGCCAGCTAAATAAACAAAAAAGTTATCGATAGTGTAACTGCAAAAAAGCATAAAGTTAACAGGAAAATGTGACCTCCAAGATGTTATGGTGAGCATTTACACAAACTGTCTGTGCAATACATTAACTAACTACACATACACTAAGCAACCAGTGAATGAGTACAAAGGAGTTAATTACATCGCAAGCTCTACTCACCTAAACATAATAATAATAATATTCACCTGCTAGTCATGGCTACTTGCTTTCAAAACAAAAATAGCTTCGCATGCAATTCGCATAAAAAAGTCAAGTAAAGTCCACCTTTCCTACTTGCAATGTTGCTGAGAAAAACCGCCTACTAAATACATAAGTAAGCACCTCATGTACTTATTTTGCCATTTAACTTTACCACGATTACGTTACGTTGGCCTGTACAGTCCAAAGGATGACTTTGACTCGAAAGAATTTACGAGCGCGATTAGCCTCAATACATACTTACAATTTACTTGGTTCACAAGTACAATGGAGAAGGCAGCTTTTTGCAAATACCAAACCCCACAACACAATTTTACTTTATTACGTACCAACCGTAGCTCACTAACTAACCACCTTATGGTACACTATAGTGGCACATTACATTTAGCGTACTAGTGTGTACTCTAAAATCTAACCAACTTTTTACGTGGAGTATGGTATCATAAAACCTTGTAAAAACGTTCGTTGAGTTACTGTCTTTGAAATGGCATTAATCTTGGGTATAAGCAGACAGTACTAATGAAATAATCTCAATGCATCCGCTATATAGCCAACAGAAGGGCTCATCACTCATTTATTTTACTCATCTTCAGTTGTCAACGCGGCACAAAGTAGCAATTAAATCCGTACTCATTACACACATACTAGATTTCACTCAAACCTAATCTTTATTAATGGGCCAACAGTGAGCTGCATGGTCGCTCGTCTCCTTGTCGTCGTCGTCGTCGTCGCGATCATCGTGTCCCAAGTCCATCACATACAATTTTCTGTATTCTCTCTTTTGCTCCTCCGTAATGAAGGAAGCATTATTAACATATATGATAGTGCAGTGGTTTGTGTATTTGATGAGCGTACTCATACTGTCATGTCACTTTGCATCCTAGATTCTTTTCCCCTTGCCTGCTGCCTTTTAGCTACGTTATGTATTTAGATTGAGACGATTATCATACATGAATAATACTATACGCACTTGATATATGGTACCTATGGCACACATGTAGTTGTTAGCGATGGCAGAGCACGCCTATCTAAATATAAAGCAGGGTCCACCTGTCTCCTCCTTACCAGACAACTCATAAATTCTAAAAAGAAAAGAAACGTGATATCTTACCATATAATTTCGTTCCAAATAATCCCGATATTCTATACACCTTTGTGGATGAAAACTAGTTGACAGTCACAAATCACAGTGGAATCAATTGTCAATAATGTGGAAACCGTTATTGGGAAACATGAAAGGACACTTTTCAGTTTAAACCACCAATTACTTCATACAGAAACTATTATCGTATCTTGTGTACAACTACGTGTACTACAACACAATCTACAACTGCACAGATTTGTTTTCACTGGAGAACTATTTTGCTCAGATAGATACTGCAGAATAATATGTGCAGGCAGTTCGTCGTTCTTAGTTAGTACTCTATATATTATTCGTTGATAGCAAGGGAAAATACAATATTGTGTGATATGAGCTAAGAACAAACAATACGATATCCACTGCTGTTATTTATGTTGTATGCACACACAGAGGCTATGAGACACAGAGTGTGCTAATACAGTAATAACGAGGGTATGAGAAAAAGTATTGCCACACGTGTATGTGTGCCTCGTACGGAGACGAAATGCAAACTGAATTGAAGTGAGACTACATGAAATTGCATACAATTGTAATAGTACAGTACATTACATTACGTTACTAAAGTACAGCTACTATACACGTCATGTACATTGATACGGAGAGAATGGAGCCAGCAACAGGTGAGTGAGAGAGCTGGCTAAACAACAAACACACAGGTAAACCAAAGCAAAGCACAGACCAGACCAGACAGACACACAGATCCAAGAACATCCATGGGTACAGCACGCTGCACTACCCATCCATCCACCGTCTATGCATACAGTATGGCAAGTGTACATACAAATGTACATTCATCGTATTAGCCAAGTGTGTGCAACACACAGAAGACATACAGGCAACAGCAACAAAGAAGAGAGACTGTTGCTACTACTTATAACCTAATACACGTTACCTGAGCTTACCTGTTCTCTGTCCCAGTGCAGTATTTAATCCGCTAGCTCTTCGTAAGGAAAGAGCGAGCAAAGTGCGTTCGTGGAGTAGTTCACATTCGCATCACACACACATTCACACAGGTAATATATTAACGTTGTAAAGGGTAGGGGATCTGTGTTGTGTTGGTGGCAGTGTGAAGTGTTATTGGTATAGTAACTCATAGAAGTGGTGGTCGTAGAGCTGAGTGAGTGAGTGAGATAGTGGTGATGCTGTGAAGCGCGGGGATGAATTCTCCTTCCAGCTACAATTCGCTCATGTAGAACAGACGAGAGAGAAGAATGGGAAATCATACGAATAACTATACGATTGTGTATGTACTATGCGCGTACCTACTCGCACCAATTGTGTGTTCTACACGAATTCTATGTTCTGCATTGCGCTTCTCTGTAAAACGGTATTACGCTACATTTCGAAGGGAGAGCCACTCAAACTAAAGCCATATACATTTAATGTACATTGTACTGTGCTCATGTATTTATATAGGTACACATGCTACATTGTTGTTATTGTTATATTAAGCTATAGGTATGTGTACAATGCTTGCCCTATGTGATATGAAAAGACAAGGCACAATAAGAGTTGACAGAATTAAAGTGAATAATGTTTGACCATTTTATATGATGTGCATCACATTTGTAAATCACTATGGCCATTGTCGTCATTTAAGACAGATAAATGCCATTGTAGTTCCAAGAAGAAATAGTCGTTCTTCTTAAAGCATACATACATACACAACAACAATACATTAAAATAATAATGTGTTTTCAAAATGCAAAGTAGAGCTGCTTTTTATTGCTCACTGCAGATTGATAATATTTATCGTTTTTATGTCAATTCGTGTGAGTGATGGAGAAATTATGTGCTGCAGCACCCTGTGTGCTATTCATGTACTAAATATTCGAAAACATTCTGTAGTTATTATTGTATTGTTTGCAGTGATACAAATGAACTAGAGAGTTGGGAGGTACAATTGCAGAGCAACAGGTGCCTACGCAGCGCACACAATGGGTAAATATGGGTAGTAGACATGTAGGCTATTCGAATGAACCCTACTCTAATACCCATTCTATGCTCTCTCTCTCACTCTCTGTACTATTCTTCTATGCTAACAAAGTTTGCATGTCAGCCATGTATTGTATTTGTACAGGCAGCAATGCTTCACTGTTGTCTACACATATATTTATGTTTGTAATGTCCCATATGTGTATGTGTGGGTTTAATTGCGGCACACTTTGCTCGAACAACTTCCGATTCATAATGCATTTACTTGAATATGCCATTATTGTCGGGTTAGTTTAATATTGTTTCATATTACCCGACATACTACCTGATTGTGAGAAATTCCGTATTTGTGGGTCATTCCATTGCGCATGTAAGTACTGTATGTCATCTTTCACTGTGTACCATTATTATGACTCACTCTGCATAATGTGCGTACGTATGCTGTGTATTTTTAGGCTGGGGTCCCACGCTACGATATTACAATATTGTGTACTGAATGATAAATATTGAATAATCATTTAACAATGTGTTAGGATTCCATGCAAGCATCGCTTGTTTACTTCTTGTATCTTCTGTCATGGATATTTGACCGATTATTGTGAGTTGACCCGTTCTTATCAATCCCTTGATGATAATAGATACATGTGCTCTGTAATTTATCAACGAACTAACTTGTACATATTGTTTGGAGAGAAGCATAGTCTATACTTATACTTCTAACAGATGTATACATTTGTACAAATACCTACTAACATAGATTATTGTGTGCAGTAGACTATAGTAATAATATGACTTTATGTTGTTGAATGTTCTAATTTTTCACAGAGTCAACGGACAAGTCGAATCGTTGCTCAGTCTGCTGTAACTGTGATTCCGTTGGTTCGTACGTACTTCAAACCAAAAAACTACATAGTGAAGCAGTAGCACTCAATTTGCAGCTCTCACACTGTTAATTTAATAATGGAGAGCTATCTTGCACTTGCAAAGTCAATAGGGGTTACTAATCATTGTGTTGTGCAACAAAGTAATGGACTGTGTAGACTAAGATGATCAGATCAGTTTTAATTGCGCGCTTTCCCACATAACAAACATTTATTAGTTATCATAATATATTATTATTAGATATTGCGTGGCCAATAACCACATTAGTAAGAGGACAATACCTGTAATTATATTCGTCACAAGCAGTTTAATTACCTGTGCGTATAGCGTAGGTGGTATTAACTTGGTTTGGCATAATATAAGTTGGTCGTTAGAGGCAGTCATAATTAATACCCAAGTTGTTACAGCGGACATTGATGATAAACGTGAGAACGGTAAAGAAGCTCATTTGGACAGAGAGGAGACCTTTAATTATTATTTGTTGCAGAAAATAGTTGTTTATTCGATGAAAATTAGAGCAAAAATTGAGTTGCTACAACAGAATCCTGAATGCAAGGGAAAATATTATTTTATGCGTCCATTAATATGGACGCACAATCATTTCAATACCAGAAATTCAACAATGAACCCATCTAGAAGAGTTAACTAACAATAAGACCATCAATCACTGTTAACGGAATGCAACGTAATAATTATGAGTGCATTTGACTTTACATTAACGGAGAGGACATTGTAGTAATTGTTCTTTGTACAAATACATTTGGAACATACATCTACATCATAGACAATTGTACAACCTACTTTTAGTTCAATTACATACGTTTGACAGTTCTGTCTTTAAGTGCTAAATCAAGATATAAAGAAATCCAACTACAGGTAGTGCTTAAATATGTCAATTATTAGTGAGTACAAAATTTCATATCAATCTCAACGGCCAACAATGGGAACTATTTAGATGTCTGTATAAAATATATTAGAACATTGTGCCTAACGATAATATGGCCTGAACGGTACATGACAAAGAATGAACTATATATAAACAACGTATCATATTACAACGTTATTCCTTAAAAAAATAACTCAAAACCAAGTAATACTGAAAGAACAGATTCGATAATTCTGGAATTCCAATGTTTTACTTACTTACCCAATAAATTAACTGATCTCACTTAATTTTGTGCTTAATCAACTATAAGTGCCTAAGTGGCGTCCCTTGGCAGTCCTCTTTTTCGTTTTTGGCCAAGTGGCAGAATTATAACTGCCGGAGGAAATACTATTTGCTTATGCATGTTTAAATTACTGTCTAATTGACTGTAGTACAAATGACAAACATGTTTCCACCATTTTCCTAAAAATTGAAACTAAGCAGCAATCTTATGTGTGAATAATTTTTGTTTTCTCGAATTGTTGTTAAAGAAAATAGAAATTTTGACCTGGTTTTGCCTAACCGCATTTTAGAATGATATGTTAGTATGTGAC
>JABASC010004772.1:0-11289 GCA_019776185.1 Plutomurus gul | reverse complement strand
AATAATTATATGCATTGATATTTTGCATTCTTGAATAGTGGATTATCCTTGAATGCATACTGTGAAAGATACTAAAGGAGCACGAAAATGCAGACAGCGATTGGACGAAAAAAATGAATGGATACTGACAATGAGATGGTTTCGGGTTTGAGATATAAAGATAAGAATATAGAATCAATCGAGACGATCTGCCCATTTCTTTGGCCACAAAGTTTTAGCCTCCACCAACTGAATTTTTCAACGAATCTATCACGAATTATTGTAAAGACA
This sequence comes from Plutomurus gul, assembly GCA_019776185.1. NCBI lineage: Eukaryota > Metazoa > Arthropoda > Collembola > Entomobryomorpha > Tomoceridae > Plutomurus > Plutomurus gul. The sequence continues at coordinate 11,019 of JABASC010004772.1, read as the reverse complement.
GTCGCAGTCGCAGTCCTGTTCATTGTTGCTCCTGAATGAATACTGACTCAGTGTCTAGATACAATTACTGACAACATCTATATACGAGGTTTTAACAAGGCCTTATTTACAGATATTATTACTCAATTGAGATTAAAAACTCTGTGTATTGGGTTTATCCAGGCCAAAAAACTGTCTTATCTAAAGTTCTTATCGGATTCTTCCATAAGATACTCTGCTATGCATCTCTGATGTCATTTCTCGTGAATGGGAGCAACAGCAAGGGAATATACAAAAACCAGAAAATCTATATACATTAACTGTACACACAGATAGGAGGTGCTTGTCACTAGTAACCACTTTAGGTGCATAGTAGACATACTTTTAGTAAAATAAATACTTGCATTATATTAAAAACGTATTCTTTATGAGAGAGACATGTGGATTGAAATTGAAAGGTCGTTCCTGTCTCGTGTCCTCTACACACACACACACAACACACTGATTCAGGTAATACACTATCACTAAAGTAACTCTGTCTTTGCTACTTGGCTTTAACATTTGCTTGAATCTGCCCCTGTTGGAGATGCAGAGCTTGTCCTCCACGTGTATTACATTATTACAGTGTATACGACTAACAAATGGTGGGCATGTCATTGTTTAGGCGCTTCTGGTTCTGTCTTTCACTGTTGTTGTGTTTTGTCATCCACTCACATCATCATCACAACAGAGCTCACCGAGTTTTTTCAGAGTTAACCAAAACGGTTAGCCATACATACCTTTTATACACTGTGCTTTATACTACAGCCATGGTTTTTGTGTGTGACGATCAGGTCAGATCGGATCTCTGTAAAACGTTCAGACTGTGTACTCCTTATGTGGAAGCACGTAGAGAGAATCTGCTGCTGTAAATATGTGAGACTTAGGTAAAGACCATGACAATTGAATTGCATGCCACCTCCACACAACAATAATGTGACATTGGATTACATTACGTTACATCAATCCACAGTACAAAGGTTGGCTTCACAGGAGTAAATAAGTACTTGAAGGTGAACAGGGATCTCTCTCATCTTCTCCTCTCTCCTCCACTTTGACATGACAAAGAACCGCAGGTGCGGTCTCGTCGTCTCGTCCCCAACAACACACACGCAGTCCACCTTTCCTTCTTTTACCACTCACGTCCTCTTCTAATCTCTTAACTCTTGTTTTTTCCTCCTTATCATGTCATCAACAACCCAATCTGCTCACTGTGCGCTCTCTTCACCCAAAATTGAATATTTTAACAGAATTTTACGCTTAGCAGTCGAGCAAAGATTTATCTCAGATATTTACGACAAATTATATCATATAGATCTTATGTAGAAACCGCGTTAACGTGTTGATGGAAAGGAATTTCAGTGGTTTTAAGTATTGTTGCACACAGTGTTCACTATCTACACCACATCAGCACGCTCAACTTATTACCACTTATAAAGGTATATTAAGCTCCTAAGCGCTTGTGGATATTTGAAAAATCTGCTACAATTGTAATATTGTCATTATCTACTCTACGCGATAATTAGGCCAAATATGGCCTTTTGAAGAAATATTTTACACTTAATTAATTTTTTAATAAATTTTAAAAAAATTGTCGAAAATAATCTCTCTCTGTCTGTCTGTCTGCATATTTTATATATGTTTAGGTAGTTGTACCAGGATTTCACATTGTATTGTATACCAGATATGCATGCACTTTATGTATGTATAGATTTACAGCAAATAATGTTTACTAGAAACTGAATGAAAGTATTTGTTTTGTCAATGCAATGTAAGCTTTTAGTTGTGTTGATGCAGAGGGCTCGTTATCGTTACATGGAAATTTGTAGAGTCCACATAAAATGACAAAAAGTATCCAGTGTCTGGCTCGGCGGAACAAAAGTTATGCGTTTGTAGCGGGGGAAGTTTCAGTAGTTTGCATGCGTACACAACAATGGCCGTAAAAACTTGTGAAAAAGAACTCATCGTTTCTGGGAACTGTTTCATAGGAGACGTTTTATGCGTGGGCGGAGCAGATCAGTTTCACAGTGCACTGAGTCCACCGTTGACACTAAAGATATGCGTAACGATCAAGAAGGTAAAAAGAGTGTTAATGCAGCGTAACCCTACGACATGACGAACCTTTCCGCTCCACTCTGCACTTTTTTCATGACTTACACAACTGACAATATTCTCATGCAGGATATTTGACACTTTTCACTGGCCAATTGGAAAACGATTATTCTCTCCTTTTTACCATTAACATGGAATTGGATTCGGTTAGTGGCGTCTCTCGTCTCTTTAAGAAATCCTTCAACGTCCTGTCTCTTTTACGTAAGTCGATCGCTGAATGTTTCCCTCTTGATTTCTTTTGCTCTGCATGAAACGTGTACACGTATAAATAATAGCACACCATTTGTATAATATGAATAACTGTCGGTTGTGACTTTTTACTTGGTGCCGTTTACTTATCGACCATTTGTGTGTGTATGGATGCGTGCGAGATTGGACTTTAGATATGGAGAAATACATTGAAAAAGCCAAAAAAAAGGAGAAAAATTGTCGAGACTCTTTGTTGGATCTGACGATAACTATTACGTAAGATATAATAATAATAATAGCTACTTGCCTATTGAGTAGGTGAACAAAGTGACCCAAAATGACCTAAGTGACCCACTAAGATTTTCCATGAAATATAAATGACTTCCTATGTATGCTATTTCTATAATGCAACTTCTTTTTGTCTGTAACTTATGGTCAAGTCAAATCTTGAACAATGCATGATCAATACAATGTACACAATGCACACAAATATTCTTCAATTCTTTCGAGAGATTCGGGAAAAAATTCTGTTGAATTTACCGACTGGACTGTGGACTGTCGTCCTGTACGAGGAAAGGAGTGCTGCTGCATGACCACTGACTACTCTCTACGAATCCGCTCCAGCAGCCAGATGTACTTTTTGTAGAAATTGAATGGATTCTTTTTATGCGTCAAAGATTTTTTACCATGTTCCTCCTAGTTTTCGGTTAACTTAGGTTAGTTTTTCATTTCTATCTCTTTATCTATCTCACTCAGCGTTATAGCCGGGAGTTCCGTTCACCTTGTAGTCATACTCTGTGGTCCGAACTGTACCTTCTGTACTTACAACATGAATGGATTACAAAGTGTACCTTTTCTGTAAAGACAGATGGACAATGACCACATTAGATATTTGTAACTACCCATTTATGTATGTATTTACGTATGTAATGTTGCTATATGTATGTTAGCTTCACTCTATGTAGTAATTCTCCAGCTAAGCGGCGAAGTATTGTGTATAATACCATCAACACTATACAGGGTGAAAAGTTGTGTCTTGGTCAGAGTTAGATTATTTTTCGCTTAACATTTAATCAGAATCAATGAATAAGTACTTAATATGAAATTATTCATTCCAACATTCCAAGAACATAAGTTCTTCTTTTATGCAACATTTGTAATGCGACAGTCTTAATTAAGTAGCTGCAGGAAAGCTAACATTTCTTCAAACCCAAAAATAGAATTGGAAAAGTTTCTTTGGATGCAAACAAACATGTTATTCTTATATTTAAAGCTTGTTATTTTACCAAAAAAATATTTCCATCATAAAAATCAAAGGAGACTTTATGTTGTGACCCTGTATAAGAAGCCACAGTAGAAAGGGATAGTACTGTCCAGTTTGTATTCCATAGTAAATGCGCCTTGAAAAGGTTGCACGAGACCTACATCTCATGACCATTTCCATTTTTACTCGCAACCTCGAATTTTTCACCCTTTTTCTCTTCACACAGCGTATTCCCAAATTCCAACTGTTTTCTATTTCTTTCATGGCCTTTTCTTCAGCGATCAGAAAAAATGTACCGTTCCCATTCTGACACACAGTGAAGCAAATAGTTCTCAGCACTCTTTCTTGTCTGCTCTGTTGTCTGCGTCTCTCTCTCCTACCAGCATTCTATGCAATGGACATTAATATGTAAAGGCCACTTTCTTAATCCTTTGCTTTGCTTCAGTTTACATTATTATGAGCAGTGAGTAGCACAAAGACCTTCAAAGTAACGAACGAAAGGGTTTTACTCGTTTTTATTATGATTTCACTGAAATCTCGCTAGCGAGCTTCTAATTGTCAGCAAGAACACTCGTTACATGCACTCTTTGTGTGTTCACTTCAGTGCATAGAAAAAGACCAAGCTTTTATTTTTACAACCACCAAGAGTCTGTGCATTCTAAAAGTAGTTGCCCACACACTATTAACTAAGCAAGCAGTAATCATATGAAATGACCAGCGTATATTCTGCCGGCTGACCCATTTCTGTCAATACGCATCCAAAACTCCATCAGAGTTGGTTATACGGCATTTGCTTGTTGTTTAGAGAATGCTTTCAGTTCTCCACATGCACAATAAATAGTCCTCCGAGTGCTAGTATCACACAGAGACGGAACAACAGCACCAAACTGACCAGAAATAAGTATTATATAAATGTCCTCTATTTCCGATGCTTAACTATTATCACTACATGCTATCAAAAATAAAATCTATCCCCTAAGGATGCATCGATGCATTTCCCAACTCACTCTCGAAAATGTAAAAGTCGTCCTTCCTTGTCAGTCAATATTTACATTGTTTTAGTATGGCAATTAGGTAACTTTACATTTAGAGACTGTATTAAAACGAAAGTATAACAATGCCGTGATTAAAAGTATACCTACCCATCCAAGTATGTGAAATAAACGATTTTTGGGTGATGGGGTTGCCCAATCCCTTTGAACGTATTTTTAGCTCTCCAGAAACACTTGCTTGGATTGGTGTACATCACATTATCATACAGATCATTGGAAAACAACAGTTGCCTTTCAGTTTTTCAGTGAAATGACAGTGGAGTTAAATTGTGAGTGGAATATCCTTGTATTTTTATTTATTATTCTAGGGACGTGGTGGGTCTGCCCTTGTCTCCCACTGTTCCTTTCCCAACTCATGTTATTTTCTAATGAAGAAATAAATAATGCAGTCAACATGGATGGAAAGTGACATGAATGGTCTGTTTATGTTTTTTCTTCCAATATATATTCAAATGAGGCAATTGCACTCATGGCCATGACAGTTCACATGTCTACGCTCTGCTAGAGGTTTCACTTCACATTTATACGACATTAACTAACCAATGGTAGTGGCACGAAGGGGAGAAATGTTTTTTACCCGATTTTTAGTATAATGACTGTGGTGTACGCGTAACAGAGACGACAGAGAGTGGTGGTGAGTGTGCAGCCCGCCTGCACTCCTATACCATTCGCAGTTAGTGCTAATGCATATAGCACATAATGGCCGAGTTGATGCGATGGCGTCATTCTTGAAAATGAAATGTCCCCTGTGCAATTTAGGAGAGAAAGAGAATCTCATTTCATGTTTAGTAATCGTTCAACGGATGCAAGAGGCTACTGAATCCAGCCAGATACTCTATCTCATCCTAAAGTCTACTACAAGCAGGAATTAACTAAAAGTGTATGAAGTATGGAAGTGCTCCATACACATAGCAATGTATAGCATGTACATAGTACAAAAGTATGTATTATAGACGTGCTCTAATATCTGCACTACTAAAAGTGAGGTGATGCGAGTGAGCTATGCGGAACTGAAACTACATACATACATACATACAGGATAATAATACGCAGAAGGGGGAATCCCCTCCTGTCTTTTTCCTTCCTTCCTTCCCATACTTATGTTTAATAGGAGTCATATGTAGGATAGGCAGTCACGTCATGACACAACCCAAAGAAATGCTCTTCCGTTTTTTCCATCCCCATAAATAAAAAAATTGTTCGCTGCTTTACAAAGAATACTATATGTATCTCTTCTGTGACTCTGTTGTAGTGTATTGTGCGAAGGAGGACTACTAAACCATGTAGTAACTGGTAACACCCCTTGCATGGAAGTTGGTTTTTTCGCGCTAAGCTTATACTTACAAGTACAAAGTTGGAAAACACAAAGTAATGGTGATCTTAATGACCAATGGGAAGGCAATAAAATGGGGAAAATAATGCGAAATCGATAAAGCAGTTTTCATAAAATTCGTATAAAAATCCAAAGTATTCATCCCCTCCCCCTTAATATCCAATTTCAATTTAATTGTGCACCCCCTTCCTCCCCAATGGGGTATCATCACTCAATTCTCAACAAAACTTGAATGAATACAACATCATAAAGGTACGTTTGAAGCTAAGAGGGTTGAATTACAATTTATTTGAAATCTTATTTCATAGCGGGTTCACGTGGAGGTACATCAAAAATCCATTTCAAAGTAGGCAGTATGAAGTACCATTGGTATTTTCAGTTCCCAAATGTATTCTAAATTCAGATCTCTTCTGATGCTTCATGATAATGCAGGGATATACATCGTAGGCTGGAAGTAAGACTGAACTGGACTCAGATGCAGCAATTGTTCATCTCACTTTATCTATCTATACAACGGGACATAATAATATTATTAGTGTAGATGTCTACAATGTGTAAATACTTACTAAGGGGATATCCCACATATATGACGTGACACAAAATGTATAAGTGAGGAGAGAGAAATCTGATGGCGTAATGTAGTGTGTAAGTGCTACTTTACATGGTATTGTGCCATCCATTTCACATTTCAATGTGCATCTTAAAATGTATGTATAAGTGAGGAGAGAGAAATCTGATGGCGTAATGTAGTGTGTAAGTGCTACTTTACATGGTATTGTGCCATCCATTTCACATTTCAATGTGCATCTAATGTGTCTTGTAAGTAATACCCTCAATTACTGACTGCACTGTGTATTGTCAATAGTCATTCATTCATTTTCATATTCATAAGTGAAGCAAATATGAACACAATTCCCCACTTTCATCCTCTACTCCCGTCTTCCCATCCTTCCACGCATCAAGGTCGTATGCACACGATCTTCTGCAGGCAGGCACCACATTACGTTATTGTACTAAAATAATTACCCCAGTATTTTACATATATGAAATTATAGTTACTGGGAGAGTAAGGGAGCATAACATGTGGCCACAGAACTCTATAAGATCAGCATTATCATTTTTGTCACAATTTTATTTTATTACTCTTTTTGTGGATGGTATGCACTTGCTTGCATTAGAACAGGATGGCATAAATTGCTAGAAGCACATATGAGATGAGACAAGTTAAAAATAATGTCGTCATGCATGAAAAGAACAATTTTTTCTTAACATTAAGCTGTACAATGCATCTGCATAATATGCACTAGCTACTAGGCACACAGATCATTGCTGTTTGAATGAAAAGATTTTTGTATTTTACATATATATATATATATATATATAGGTCTATAGTCTGAATGTATGTGTTGTTGGAATCATGTGTAATTTTGTAATGCCCGAGCCCCCAAGAGATATGATTTCATATTGTTATCACTACGGAGTACAAGATGCGGAATATAATCTCTTTCAATGTTACATGCATTTGAGTAGTGAGTAGTGGTGAGATTTATTTTATGACTATGACCCTCTCGTTAACAATGACAATGATGACATTCTATAGGCCTTATGCATGTGTCTATAATTCACGATAGAGGAAGGAGACTGTTTCTCCTTTCAGTCGACTCCTTAATGAATAATCTCATGTAATCAAAGCCACGTAATGTGATGTAACAATGGTGCAGTGGCAATATTTTCAGAGATTCATGACCCGTGTCTATCTCCTATTACTCTCACACTGTTCAATTGCGACCGCCTGTACCCACACGTTTCTATTGCTTACTTCATAGTTCATCCTACCAAAATGGATTTCAATAAGTGAATTTGTTATGCTCTTCTCCGATTCTGATTTTTTTGAGATTTATGTAACACTGAATTTGAATCTCTAACGCACAAGTGATTGTGATATTTAAACTATTTGGAGTTCCACTTTACACCAAATACATTTCACAATACATCTGCATACATTATAACTTCGATATAATCATACTGTCGTATAATACGACATTATAATAAACTAAATGTCATTGTAATTCATTTTCACTGAATTAGATTAAAATTTGAAAACGGAGTAAGAAGGACTTGTATGATATAATCCAAACCATATTCATTTCATCTCTTTTTCCATTCCACAAACCCCCTATTCGAAAACAATGTAACCAAAAGCATAACGCATAACTGAAAAAGTAAATACAAAAGACTTTTTGGTAGTAGAACTATGTTGCACGTTTATCGCTCAATGCCTATGCTTTGTAGGACAATGGAAGTGGAGGAGGAGATAGATGACAGTCTACCAAATATTCAGAAGAGAGCACAAGACTGAACTCAATAACTACACATTGTTGTCCTTCCTAACATGTCATTCATTTTACTAACTTCTTTTTCTGTGTGTAATTCTGGTGCAATGCATGTCTGCGTATGTGCACGGCTAATTCAGTGACGACGAAAACGGAATTCCTTTGCCGAGGAAATGCCCTTAAAGCACGAGACGTGGAACACATTTTCCTCTCATTTCTTCAGTATTGAACTGAGTCAGTGAGTGAAGAGTGGGACGACGACTCAGTGAATCGGGTGGGAGAAAAACTTGCACAATTGTGATCTGCTTATTTAAGTGGATGGGTGAACAATTGAAAGAGACAGACAATGCACACAATCACCAGCAGCACCCACATAACAACAACAAATCATACGAATCGTCTCCTATAGTTTTTCTTCCTCATCATCCATTCTCATGAAAATAAAATAATGGAAGAACTAACAAGACGAAATTAAATTTGATTGACATTCGACATAAGAATGACAATCACCTAACGAGACCACTGCTTTCAACTTACTCGCTACTGTCATTGTCAATTCTAACTCGATTGTATTTCTTATTATTTATGCTTCGAACACTGTCCTTTACATTACGTATCTATANTTTCTTATTATTTATGCTTCGAACACTGTCCTTTACATTACGTATCTATATATCGTGTGCGTATGCCCATACATAGTGTGTAACAATGCAGCAATAATACAAATTACAAATGTAATTTTTTCGACAAATGTTTCGATTTTATTAACATGGGTGGGTCTGCCCTTTCGTCCAATTATACCTATAAGAATAACTCCTTCCTCCTATTATAAGAATAAGCAACGTATGTACGTTACTCGTTGTATTGCTTAAGAAATTTATTTACAGTGAGGTATTATGTATATTTTTATAAATGCAGAGAGAAGAATTACATGAAATTCCTAATGAAATTAGTAGGTAATGTTAATTTTCACTCTAGCAGTTAGATTGATGTCAAACAACAAAGAACCGTAACGTTTAAGCTAGTGTTATAGTGGAGGCTGCTGAAGTAGTCGAAGCTGCTGAATTATTGTCTATTTCTGTTTTATTGGGTGTACCACATACATTTTTCAAGGCACATTGTTTGTACGTCAAACGATGAATCAGTTTGAAGGGTTTTAAAGAGAGCAGTCGAAACAGTGAAGATATGTAACTGCTCTAAAGTGTAGTTATTGTATTACAAGTACAATATCTTAAGCAAAGAAATGAATCGAGTAATCACTTAAAAGTGTTCTACATGTTGGACCCATTCTTTTATCTGACAAGAAAACTGTATTGTATTACGATTTCATTGCTGACAGCATTCGAATATTTCATAGGAATAGAAATCCAGTTTTACAAGTTTACAACTAGAAAACAAGTCAAAAATAGATGTGGACCATTAAAGAAAGGATTTGAGTTGTTGAGGACAACAAATGCAATGCTTTTCTGACCATTTTAGCTACTTTAAATGAATCGAGAGAGTTTTCTTGTCAAATTGTCTGGTCGTTTGCGGCCTGTCTCCGCCCTAAAAACTTTAACGGTGCTTGTAGGCACTCACAATCAGTCAGCATTTACTTTATGGACGCATGAACAACGGGTTAACGTTCTTCTCTATATAGTCAACTGTATTCCTGCTTTAATGTTTTACTGCGTATACTAACTGAATATTTCAACAGTGCGCAAGTTTGTAGTCTTAACTGTTCTCTAGACGCACTCATAGTGCACACAGCACACCTTTTAACTCAAGCTAAATCCATAGAATGGAAAATGATGATAAAAATAATGGTAACTGTAAATTGTACGTGGACGAAATAAAATGCTCGTAAAATGAAGTCTATGAAGTGACAAACCTGAAAAGTACAGAAATATATTTAGGATAGAGAAGGCGTGGTTTAATCCCGTAAAAAGTGTACGAGGTAAAAAAAGGTGCTAAAGTTAGTCTCTGTTTCGGGCCCTCTGAATTGTAACCATGAGTCTACAGAGGAATTAGACTCCACCCCATAAAAAATGTAAAAGAAGAAGTGTCGTGTAAAAAACACGTCTCTCGTAGTCTCTAAACTGAAGGAAGCCAATAAAAAAGAACGGAGAAACTCCCTTTCCTCGTCGTCCCTTTTTACTTGGCTGAATATTCTACAACGTGCATCACGAATGCCCATCTGCACTCCACAATGTCCCGTACTTCAATTTCTCCCTTCTCTCTTTTACCTTTTTTATAGATTGTAATAGAACTTTTTAGTCCTGCACTTATTTTTTGTGCTACAAATACGTGGTCCTATAAACTCTTTACTCGTGTGTACAGACTAATAAACTTTATTATTACAACCACACGCTAATGAAAAAACAATGTTCTTAATTTTTAAATGTAATTCTAAAAAGTATCCAATTTTGAAGGAAATACTGGAACAAGTCTATTTGTAGTAGGTTTTTATCATTGCATTGGCAGTGTAAATGTAAAGACTGGGGTTGAGAATGAGCAGAATATGCCACTATAAAAACAGGAAAATATCGTTTACTTATTCACTTCAATGGAGCTAAAAATCAGCCATTATCAAAAAACACTAAGACAAACAAAGACCAAACACTTACAATAATTAGTGGTTACTGTGAATAGTAAATACGATATTTCACAATTACTGTGGCGAACAGAAGTGTACAGATACAAAAGGGCATCTCACTTTGACTAAAAACAGAAGAGACT
>JABASC010004771.1:0-11290 GCA_019776185.1 Plutomurus gul | reverse complement strand
CATATGTTGTACTTGTTTAGTAAATTGTCTGTAAAAACCAATATTTCAATAGTTTTTAGCACATATACATACATATTTCGCATTTTATAGCACATATTTTGGCACATATTTTGGGTTTTTTCAGCACATATTTACATACATATTTCGGAGGTTTTTAGTAAATACATATCCTCACTCTGGTCATTACGACACATTGCGCAAATTTTTACGCAATTGGCGTGTATATTTTCACACTGTTTAATTACGTGTTAATAGCATTTTAAATTCTTGTTTCTGGTGCCATAAAATTATTTTACGGATAATTGAAAAGAAGAATTTACGTTTGCGTCCTATGGGCCACGGGCACATAGAATTATATCTATTTTTACTCTTTGCATGTAGTTCGTAAGGTTAAAAGGGAATATTACGTAAATTTAAAATTAACCTCACTGACCTACCAGATAAATAGCTTCATGCTTTACCATGCAGTAATCTCAATCAATGTTAGATCAAAAATAGTTGACTTAGATGATGACACTATGATCATTAAAAGGAAGTCTTTTATTCCACAAATGCTAAGTACTTGAGTATTTTAAAAAATCCAGTAAATATTCCATTAATAATTTTGATAAACAAAGCTCATGATTTCAAGTTGAAGGAGACAGGCTTTTGGTTGAGAATTAAAAGACGTACGGTATAGACCATAGACTTTGGAAGGATGTGAAGTGAAGGGCAGGGATTCGTGACAGCCAGCCAGGCAGCCAGCAGCAGCAAGAGTAGGAAAGCGGCTGCATAGTTTGTGGAGAATTCTTTCATCGGATATGGTACTCTTCTGAAGGCTTCCCTAACATTTCGCATCTTCTCATGTTCGTACCGCTCTCGTGTGCAGTACCGTTTCCAACGAAAATCGGCTGCGAAACTCGTTCCGTTCTTTCATCTGGCTGCTCCAGCAGCAGCAGCAGCAGCAGCAAAGCATTCCTCCTCATTCAGACAAATTAATCTTTCTTTCCCCCGCCTCCGTCAGTGCCATACCGATTTTGGAAGCAGGTGGACCGATTTTCCACAGCACGATAGCCGCCAACCGCCGATGAAAAATGTCTTTTCTATGCCTTACATTCTGCACTGAAATTCTCTGTAGGTAAAGATTCGAAATGTCAGGACGGCACATTGGATTCTAGACGGTGCTCTGCATCAGGGTTTACACCGTATTATTTCTGACAAGTAAATCTTGTAGGCTACAAGTTATCAAATGCGAATGCTGGGGGCACAAGGGGAAGTTCCTTAAATATCTTCAACTGTGACTAGAAACACACTCCTATTTTAATTGTATACCAATGTATTTCGTATGAACAATGCAGTCTATTGTTAATCAGCTTCCGATGGACCTCTTCACAAGATTTTGTGTTTGTGCATTTGCCCGAATCTGAATTTAAATTATTGCTGGCTTAAGAATTGTTGATACTTTTTAATTTTCCTTCAAACAAATGGCTTCATTTTGTCGTCAATTTATATACAGATGCTCTTTTCTACGAGAAACGCACATTAGTAGATATTTCTGAAATAAATTGAAATGTTACATGCGTATCGTAGATTTTTATGTTTAATAGTTATTGTGATGTGGTTTATTAAAATAGTTTGGTTAGGAGTAGAATTATTGCAATTTTCCAGTTGCATCTCACGTTATTGACATTTGTGCAATATAGGGTTGCATTTAAAAAAATACCAACTGATCCATTTAATTTTTCAACCGGCTAACATGAGAATGGTGTCATGAGTCCAACATGAGTTTCAGTAAATCTATTAATTTCGGCATATTTTCTTGCTTGTGTTCAGTGACACACTTACACAGTGGTTAACTACTGAAAATACGCATTCAGTGCTCATAAAAATGTAAAGTACAAGTACAGGTCGCCTTTGCATTAGTTTCATATAGATCTCATGAATTTAGAATCCAGTCTAATAGAACTGAATTTAAGAGCTGATTACCTGTCACACACAACATTTACTAGTGTGTCTTCTAAAATATGGTGTTGAAAGTTACATCAATTGTGTCAGCACCCCCTATACCCAAGTGACATTAGTGCAAGTATGTCGTGTCAATTTAATAACCCATTACCAGGTTTTCAAATGGATAACTTGTATGATCCGCTGTGTGACTGAAATTCCAGAGAACATTATACAATTTAAATCCCGACCGTAAATATACGTTGTGAAACAATGTTTCATTTTCTCAGCCTCTTACTTTCGTACAAATGTGCAACCGAGAGAACCATAAAAATCTATTTCTGAGCCCATCTAAATTTGAGTTCTGTAAAATCCATAAAGGTTGCTGTTCCGGAAAGCGCCGCATGTCAGTTCTGCAAGGGAAAGGTTGTAGATAAAACCTAAGTGGGGCAAACAGATATCATCATTTGTTCGCTGTACTCACATTGAAAAGTTACAAGAACATCTTGTCTCACCTTCATTAATGATTTCACCCACTAAGTGGTATTAATTGAATTTCATGATTTCCAACTTTTTGGTCGTTGAGTCTGAACAATTATTTAGAACTGAAACTTGAATTTTAGTTCAACCTGAAACTCGAAATAAACTTCACGGAAATGGTGGACGGTCGAAACTTGGGAATAATCAATAATACAAGACAATTAATCCTTGTACTGCCCCATATACAACATTCACTTATTACACAAAATGAGAAAGCTTTCTTACACAAGTTAATAAATGATAGCTGGAACTCACCTGGAGTCACTCTGCAACGTATTCACACAATTCGTAATGTCAGTGCTTGTTTGAATGATTAAATAATGGAAGCCACCTGAAATCTACAGAATTAAGTGTGCATTGACCTTTGGCACAGCAGGAGAACATTTGATATACCATCTGTTAGAAAACCATACTTATTACACTAATGAAAATACTGAAGCTGAAGAAATTAATCAATGACTTTCCTAATGTTCTATAACTAAGAAAATAAACATTTTCCACCTAAAACAATTTCTAATTGACCCACGACGTTCCATTACTCTCTCGATATTGTATACAATCAGCAAGTGAATGCTAGCAAAAGCTTGCTATAATATTATTATAAATTTCGGGTTTGGTAGTTCTATGTAATGTGGTATAATGCTATATGGGTACATACATGCATGCACACTGCATGAATAAGGTGTAGTACAGGAGTAGTACGAAGACTTGAAGTATTGATTGAGACTTATATATATATAGGAAAGTTGCAAACAAAGTACCATCTGCTTGTGTGTTCCGTGTTTCAAGAGAGATTGATTTAGAATTTTCTTCATAGCTCTAATGCTATTTGTAATTTGCGATAAGAGCCTGAAAGTAAACTTATCTAATAGACTTTGTGGCTTTGTTGGTTTTGCAGGTAGTAGCCTCCACGTAATGCGCAGGGAAGATTAGAGGCTTATAACTCTCGGTCGGCGAAAAGAAAGCGGAGAAAGTCAACAGTAGCCGTGACAGAATTTGATCGGGAGCTTCGGTAATGTTTCGAAAACTGAGACGACTTCGTGTCACCGTCATCTTCTACACGTGCGGTAGTCTGTGTGCCATCCTACTCCTAGTGAATTTCAACGAGGACGTGAAAAGACTCCTTCAACAGTCCCATTACTCCAATGGGCCACACGATCAACCTACCCCGCAACACCAGCCGCGTCTTCCTGTCCTGCTGCCACAGTCACAGCCCCAACCACCACAACACCAACAACAACAACAAATAGTCGAGCCTTCTTTGGTGAGCTCACGAGATGTACTATTGAGCTTTGGAGGAACGGGGGCCGGAACAGGCTCCTCAGGAACAGTCGTCAGCGGCACCGGGAGCACCGGCGGCACCGGAAAGTCCGTCACAGAAGAGGAATTGAATCCGGTGCGGCGCGAGCTGAACGTCGTCGCTTCCGGCTCCGTCGACGGCATTTCTCAGCATGAGACGCCCAGCGAGAGTGAAAAACCTTGGTTCATGTGGCGGGGCACGAAATTCCCTCCACCGCTCGTACTGGGTCCGCCATACGCATCCGGGGATTTCTCTTCCAAATATCAACTATCATCGTCCGCGTCCACCGCGTCCGATGCTAACCTCTGGCACGAAGACAATCCTAACAGTGACCGCATCGTCGACCAACTCATGTACGCATTCGACGACCCCATCAATTACCCCAACGGCTCATTCTACCCGTTGGTGGGGACGACGGGGGAAGGCTCGCCAAAAATCAGCGGAACCTTTGGACACCTGGCCACATCGCTTACACTTCTCACCGGAGTACTTAACAATAATTTATTAATGTCGAACATGGCCAGTAGCTCAGCCGGTTCTTATGCCAGCGGCAGCAATAGAAACAGCCAGCAGCAGCACACTTCGTCACTGTCCCGTTCACTCGGGAGTGGGGGACGGTCGTCGGTGGGTGTGAGTGGGGCGAGCGGCAGCGGCGGCCCTGGCGGCTTCCTGATGGCCACTAACTCGCAACAAATGCTGATGCCACAGACGACGACGACCGTGAAAACTATTCTGCTGTACTATGGACTTGGCATGAGTTGGGGTTCGCACATCACCAACGGGCGACATGTGTTCCTGCAGCAGAAATGCCCGGTGAACGCGTGCCGCCTCACTGGCAACCGGGCTCATCTGATGAAAGCTGACGCGGTCGTTTTCAAAGATGTCTTCATGAACCCTAAAGTGAGACGACATCCAAATCAACTGTGGATCATGTATATGTTAGAGTGTCCGCTGAACACACAGAATTTCATCGATAAGAATGTCTTCAACATGACTGCCACCTACAGACACGACTCGGATATTGTCACTCCGTATGAGAAATGGGTCTACTACAACGAAGCAGTGAAAACATTGCCGCAGTGTAAGTACATTTCTACATGCTCTTACTTATTATTACTACTCTCTATGCACTCGTAATAATAATTTAGCACGGACACCGAGAGAGAAAGAGAGATACGGTCCGTCCGCCACAAACACCTTACCATGCCATTTATATGCATGTCGATATACATAATCCTCTTTTATGCATGCAATCGTAAATGATGAGCTAAGCGTTTTCATCCATCGGCTTCCAGGGACGTTGTACGAAATCAGCAACATTTCTAATATACATCTGCATTAACGTCAATGCGTTTGCTCTACATACAACTACTAGTCCACAACTGCTGGCGGTGTAACACAATTACTCTGATGGATTTATGATTGTGCCCGAGGGCATTCTGTAGCACAACGCGGTGGTTATAAATGTGATGGGCACACGCGACAGTGAAACAGTGTTGGGTCGTGTCCTGTGCCAATTACACGGTTGTCATACCACCGGCTAATTGGCTATCGGTGAATCCGTCATCCCAACAAGCCACAATCAAAGGCGTATTTAGTAGCCAGTTGGAAATTTAGAAACTACGCTCCCATTTCGATTTTGAAAGTGAAGTACAAGGGGGAAAGTGGCGCTGCTTCTTGTAAGGCGGTGCTCACTTCATTTGTCAATCATGTAATCGGTCTAGGCGCAAACAACACTTTAATATTTTATGCTGATAATTTTTTTAGAGCAGAATTAGCCTTTCGTGCAATCCGAATTGCTGATATCGCCCGTGCTCTTTGCTAGCAATCACTCGTAATGTAACCATAGGAAACATTTACCATTATGGAATAAATTTGTTGCGGCCGGTGAAAGGGTCACGTTTGACATCCGTAATAAAGCCAATTGTGAATTTATGAGATTACTGCTGATGATATGGCGATGAAAGTAAACAAGATATTGTGTCAACAATTTACGTTCAGTCACACGAAGGAGATAAGGTGACGGGCAAACTGGTCCTATGTATAAAGTTTCATGTAATGCATATGTACAATTGGCAGCATAAGATTAAGCATTAATTGGAGTGCTATGGGGAAAATAATACTGCGTACTATCTTCTTGTTACAAAATTGAACAATAAAGCTGACTGTGTTTGCAGTGAACAGTAGTGTAAACACAATGTGAATAGTTTGATTTTGTAAACACGAGAGACGAAAGTTTTGGCTTCTGAAATTCGAGATATATGCAAAAGCATGAAATTCACAATCCTCGGCTGAATTTGTAGCGTTTTGTTAACTTTCCCTTGTCTCTTGTCAACTTCACACACTTTGCATACACTCTGGGCTGTGTTTATAAAATTAAATCTCTGAATGCTAGTTGGTTTCTGAAACAAATTATGTAAATAATAGCATTTCAAAGTGAAACAAATTATGCTGTAAATAGTAGAATTTCAAAGCAAAAATTTTCCACAGAGACAGTAAACTACTCAAACAAATGAGACGTATTCTATCCCATGTAGTAATATATTCTATTATATGTAAATAATTTTGTATTTATTTCACACAATAATAATATTTTCTTGGATGAAGTAGTAACACTGCTACTACTACAATATTTACACAAACAACAAAGCAAGTGGAACATTAAGTTTCCATTATTCCAGTTCATTATAGAATGGGTGCGCATAATCGGAGTCGCATAATAATGTTCCTAGCGTGACTACTGTTGTATCCGACTGTACAGCCTCCTGGATAAATAAATCAGAGAATTTGTTTTATTACTGTGGAAAATCTAACACATACTTTTGTACCACAATTTTTCACAAATCTTTCTCTCTCTCCTCTCTCTCTCTCCGTGTGTAACACTGGTCACTTTTTCCAAACATGTTAACGGGACATTTGCAACAGTGCGATAATGGACAGTAAATAAATTTCTTCTTAAAGTGGCACTTATAATTTATAACACACACACATTATATTTATATGAAGGAAGTTGGAATTGCTTATAAAAAGTATGACCTTTTTTGTAATAAATTGCTTTCGAAAGTATGCTGGCTCACTTGTATGTATCTAATAGTACACGCGTTCACAAACTTTTCCATTAGAGGCTGAATCTTGATAACATTTTATATTTATTTCTTTTGGCTGTAATACACTTGCAATTAGATTATGTCATTCCTTTGCCATATATATATATTATGTGTGGGCACCGTATAGTTCTACCTGTCATAGACAGCAATACTTTTCCGCAGATGAAGTTCTTCAAACCCCTACATAAATCAAAGCATTTCTTCTTTTTGAAATTAATACTACGATAAGAGTCAATTTGTCGAAAAACTACAATTTAGAGTTAGAAAAGTGTATTTACACAATTTTAAACACTCAATTAATGGTAAAACTTTTTATATGATTCAATTTTGCAGCCTTCACAGACAAAATTAAGGTGCGGTCACAGTCTCAAAAACTCATTACGTTCCATGTCCCTTTGATTTGTAGATCAAAACTTGTTTTGAAACCAGAGGAACTGAACTGTGTGTGTCCTAATGAAAGTTGAGTGAATCACTCTTCAGAACTTATGTTTACAGGTTCCAGTCCTGTCTGCGTGTAATACGTTACGAGTTTTTCCATTCGGGTCATTCATAAAATAATTAACCCTTCGACGGGGCGGGGGGTCACAGTGTTGCGTTACTACCGGAAATCGGAGCCTCATTTAGCGAATTTTTTGAGGATCTACTAAAAAATTGTGATAATACCAACTACTGGGGCATATCAATATTCCCCAGTTACGTTACATTACCGAAGTGGGGATCCAAAAACAGTTAATTTTGCTTTACTTACTTTATGAACTACGCCTTAATAAGATGTTGTTAGAGTAGAGTGCATAAAATTTTAGGTAAGCTTCCGGAAAATGTAGGATTGATTTCTACTTTGTACTTTTGATGTTACTCCTCAGCCGCTGCTGAATTAATACTACCAAAATTGGATATTTAAATAATTTTTGAAATCTGACTACTCCACCCCTGGGTAAAGCGGCTACTACGCTGTAGTCTAACAGAACCTTTAAACAAACGTTACCTCGTACGACCACTAAAAGTAAAAGTCAACTGTGAACACCATTTTATTTACACAAGTGATATTTCAGGAAAACAAAGAGGGTGTACTTGTACGAATTGCAATTAAAGTGAAACTGAAAACCGCCGAACCATTTACCGTTGATGCAATAAGTGCCTATACGCAGAGTTTGTCCTGAAGAGTAGGAAACCGTGAACTAGAAAGCCCTTTCTCCAATGTCATAAATAGTTTCTGTGTGCGAGCCACGAGTTGTGCTAAAGTGAGACTGTAAAGCATTGAGCGAGCCTACGTACTAACTTATTTTCAGTGCAGTCTAGGAATTTAAATTGGCTGTTGGACTTCTAATGCACAGAAATTATTTTACGGCTTATTAATTCCGCCGTGGAAGCTTTAGCTTTCCTTGTGATCCTCCTGTGTATCTATTTCGCCTGTACTTTGATTTTTATTGCACTCAACATTATTTCATTACTGTTGCTCCTCCGTTGTTCGCCTCTGTTGCTCCCACTCCCACTCCCCTTGCGCTTCTTACTGTTTCATATTTTACTTTGAGAATAGCTCACAATCAGTGCGGACTAACGAAATTGCCTCTGTTGTCTGCATCCACCACTTCCCAACTGCTATGCGTCTAATGCTGCTCTTTACCAACTACTTTCGCGGAGAACAAAGACTTTGTTGCGTCTTTCCTTAAAAGGGTATATTATCAGTTTAAATGTGTAATTTGACACAAAGGTTGTCATAAAGCAAAATAAATTGTAAATCTGTGATCCCATGTATTATTATGAGTGACTGACAGCCTTTTAAAATTATGGCTTTCTAACGTAATAATAATCTATTTACAAATTCCCTCCCTAACAAACAACATCATATTTATTGTACAAAAATCTAGTTAGGCATTTTGCGTAGTAGTTCATGTAAACCACATAAACTCAAGAAGCAAAGTGCGCGCTGTTTGTATACATAGAGAAGAGAAGTTACATAATTGAAAGTCGCGCCCCATGCGAATTTCAAATTTATCACACTGTCTACACTGCTGACTTTGGTCGCTGCAGGAGTTCAACCTATTTACCTATTGTTTACTTGTTAGTTGGACTGTCGGCAGTATGCTGGAACGTAATAATAGAGGAAACTATTATCCCTGCACTAAGTTTCATGGAGCTATCAGCCCTGACTCAGTTTTACTGTAACTCTTAATAAAGAGTGAGCAAAAATGAACATTACAGCTTAATCTTAAAATCCTATTTTCATCGTAATGAGAAAACGGACTAGTGAGACACCAAGATTCATTTTTATGTCGATCAATGTGGTCGATCATTAAAGGTGTAAATTTAATTTTCTGTGATTCTGCACAGTGTTTAGTTTACACTGTCCTAATATTAAGGATAAATTGGAACAAAAGTTGAATTAGCAAAGGCAGACGAAACAGACGGTTTATATGATAGAAGTGAAAGCAGTATTAAAGTTTAACGACTAGCTAAAACTACGTATGAGCAGAATGTATTGAAAGTTGAGAGGGAGAGTGAAAGTGGAAACGTGTGCAATTATAGAACAAAGTGGACAACATGAACTCGTTCATTGTTCGTTAATTGAAATGGGAGCGAGTGAAAGGGAGGATGTGCGGTAATGATATTACGTATGATTGGGATGATAATGAAAACAGGAAGTGTACTGTGGTTTCGGACACGTAGAAAACACATTTCCATTATCACTGTCACCAATGAAATAAAACTCATTAATACTACCACGTATAATTCCAGCACTCCATCCATTACACAACGGGGAGGGTGAAACACCTGACGACGCTACGTTCCATTTGGAACTTTTTCCTCGTCTACGACGAAAAACTACTAGGAAATGGAATTCTTGAACATTTTTTCATCCTTGTGGGATGGCAAGGCAACTCACATGGTCAGATAAAAAGTCATTTCGTTGGTGCTTTTCGTGTAGAGAGAAAGAGATTGGGAGAGAGAACTTGCTCTGTGTCTCATCTGTTCAAATCAAGTCCATACACATGTTAGGGCTATAAGGGTAAATGGCCTTCGAAAAACGTTCACTTGCCGTCCGTCAAGTGTACAATACGAGCAGCAGGGGGAGAAGCCACCATAATGCTTAGAAAAGATAGCCGACACGGAAATTTCAATCGCTTAACACACATTCTTTGTCAGAGAATGCGAATTCAGCCATTTTCCTCTTGTCCTACAACTGCGAGACCACGTAGGCCTGAAATACTAAAGTTCCTTCTATTAAAAATAGAAATTAGCTTGGAAACGGTAAAATTTTAAGTAATCTAATATTTTGTATTTGAATGTCCTGTGTTAATAAAGGGAAAATTTTCTTGTTTAATTGCAGCGGTGAACTATGCTCTGGGGAAGACGAAGAAAGTGGCCTGGTTCGTGTCCAACTGCGTGGCCAAGAACAACCGGCTGGAGTACGCCCGCGAAC
Organism: Plutomurus gul; assembly: GCA_019776185.1. NCBI lineage: Eukaryota > Metazoa > Arthropoda > Collembola > Entomobryomorpha > Tomoceridae > Plutomurus > Plutomurus gul. Next base: position 999 of record JABASC010004771.1, on the reverse strand, counting down.
TTGGCAAATACATTGACGTTGACATTTACGGTGCCTGTGGAACACATTCCTGCTCTCGTGCTAATTCCAAGCAATGTTTCGACGTTTTGTCCAAACACTATAAATTCTACTTAGCATTTGAGAATTCCAATTGTAAGTACCACTTTTTATAATGACTTATATTTACATAGAACCATTTGTAAACAATGGAAATTGGCTTGTATTTTAATTTAATATGGCTTGTAGGGAATTTAGGTAGATGTATATGAATCTGGCTTGTACGAATCAAAAACTGCAAAATACAAATTATAAGTATTAGAAGTAGGAAAAATGTTGTCTGCCATGAATTCAAGACATCAGTCTATTGCCTCGAAATCTGACATCTTATTTCATTCCAATTTGTTTACTCATCGTCAGAAACTGACAATGAGTCCCTCGACACTGAAATTATTTTACATCAATATGTCAAGCTAAGTGGTAAAACATTTTGTACCGCAAAGCAATCAATCAGCTTTTATGGGATTTACAAATGGGATTGCACTAATAATTCTGGTAATGAATTTTTACCACTACTAAAATTAGACCAAGCAGCTGGTGGAAAATGGTGTCCCGAAACAATGAAGATAATCTTGGGTTTGGGGAAAAAGTGCAAATTATGGTTGAACAGTTCCAACATGCCTTTTTTTTAATTAAAAACCATTTTCCATTGTTTAGAAGACATAAAATCATATTCTGTTCTACTAATATTGTTATAATAATTAAGATTATTCATTTATAATTGTTCCAAACAGGTAGGGATTACATTTCCGAGAAGCTATTCATTAACGGACTCGGGTGAGTTGTCTTTTTCTCAAATTAATGAAATATTACCTAATTCCAAACCGCTTGCTTTCACGTAGTAGGAATGCTTACTAGTTGTATGCAGTCTTGCGCATTTAGGTTGCGGCCGCTACTTGGTTGCGGAAAAAGCCGCAACCGCAACCGATCCGCAACCGCAACTTGCGGTAGCGGTTGCGGTGC
>JABASC010004770.1:0-11292 GCA_019776185.1 Plutomurus gul | reverse complement strand
GAAATACACACCGCTGGATTAGTCTAGAATATTTTCGCCCGCCCTCATATACCACCACTCTTTCCACTACTTTAGTATTACATGGGCAAATTTAAATAGGAGAAAGTTGAGCAGAGTATATATACTTGTGGAAGTTTGAATCTGTGATTTTCCCCACGGAAGTTCCTTTCTGGAATCGTTGCACGTCTCACGGTTTATGAATATATATTTTATAGCGACTCTTTATTTCGCTCAAAGTAGTCGGGAAAAGTCAGCTCATCTCGAATAGTGGTGCACAATAATGAAAGGAAACATTGGTTAACGTAAGGCTATTTGGTATGAATTCCCTTCGTTTACCTACTTGCACACATTCATTGCTTAGAAAACCAAAACGGTCGTAGAGAAATGGAATAGAAAATAATGTAATAACTGGGTTCGCATTGAAAAGTATGCTTCAGATATATTTACCTATACATATATACGTATCCTGCATCTTTTGACGGATTTTGGTCCGTTTCCCTTGACTTCTCTTATGTGAACGTACATTCCATTAACATAGCTAACTTCACTTTCCTGTATCTTGCCTATGGCCACAGTAAAGTGGGGTTCACCGAAGCGGCATTACAGCCAACAAAACTCTTTACTAAAAAGACGTAGACAATAGAACCTTTCTCACTGCACTCTCTGCCAAGCGTACAGTATGGGTCCTGTGGGTGGCAAAGTACTACTTCTCTGAGTACTCTGTCCGTGTCCAATATTATGTGCAACAGCAATAGCGGGCTACTTGTTTCCTCTTATCCCAACTCCCGCACTTTCATGTGTCTGCATGGTCTAAACCTAGCTTGGTAACCATAACTTTTTGGTTTATAAATTTGTATACAGTCTAGTAGTCAGTGGATCGTCGACTACAGCACTAAAAGCCGTCGAGAATAAATATTCGCACGTTTTTGCAAACAAATGTAAACTCTTAGTTTATTCGTTTTCTACAGTAGAAATCCCTTTACCCTATTACACCTTCGGTCTATACAGTGGCTACGGCTGTGTACTAATGTACACGGTGTAATACGCAAAGCAATCGTCTGGGGCCGGGTAAAATGAGTAGAAGAGCTGGGAAATGTATTAGGTACTTACAGTACAGTATGTTTATAATATACTATATGTTCTCCTGAACATACGCGTTTGTGCTCACTGTAGAAGCTACCAGATTACCTGGTTTGTAGTGATCCGCATTAAAATAGGCTGCCACGCTTGTATTAAGCCATCTAAAATTTCAACCTAAAAGGAGTCGAGCGTGTTTCTCATTCTTTCTCTTTCATAAAGTGTACCGTTTCATTTCTGTACCTTTTTTCTATTTAAAAAAGGAGAAGTCGCCTTGGGACAATTTCCCTTTCCAAAATTGAGCTCATTTGTTATTGTGAAAGGTTAAAAGGGTTCAAGTAACGACCATTTATTTAATTACTATCGTGGATAGGTGTGTACTTTGGAGAGAAGTACCGCCAAACAACCTAAACAACCACGTATCTAGTGATCTAAGACTACAAACCCAAGCCTTTATATTATATTGTTTACCATCGATTATCTGAAAATCAGGAGAAAATGGTCCTTTTTTACCCTCATACACTTCAATGAATTTAACCTTTTCATAATCTTTTGCGTGCCCTTTTAAAAAAATTCAGTTGAACTTCCACAAAGTAGTATTCGACAAACTAATAAATCTAAGAGAACTGTTCCAGTTTACGTATCTACTATCTCGTTCTAATAAAACGTTTCATGTAACCGTGCGCCGTAATTCGTTTGGAATTATTGAGCAACGAGAGAAGTAATAATAAAGCTGATATCTCTGCGATTATTTTCAAATCCCCTTGCATTTTGTTTAACGGTCTGTCTAGAGCTGTGATCGAAGTATGCAAGTAACAAATTTTCACGTGAATTAAGGTCACGAAACAACCTGTTTGTACTGCGAAATGTTTTACTTATAGATGGAATTATTCAGCCCGCATATAATTCCATGTTATGTTAATTTATTAATAATTATCTAATTCACAGTTCAATAATAAACAATTTTTCTTGTGAAAAGTATTTTTTTATGTAATGTCAACAAAATGGCAGAGCCTGCTTATTTTATAATTGATTAAGTATTTACATACCAGTAGCTATCCATCCTGTGTTTGTATTTTTTTAGAGTTGGTATGATATAATGTGCTCAATTTCCTTTTATCAATTATTCCTTTTAACTTACAAGATGTTAATAAATAGATTTTTGACTTTGCGAGACAAACGTTTTTATATGAAAGATTTTATTTACTAGAGAGCCAACCTTTTGACAGAATCTTCTGGCTTCTTCTGGGCGATTATTTTTTCAAGCAAATAGAAATCATCTCCATTTCAATTTTTACAAGATGTTGTTAGATACTAAATAAATAGCTGAGCCAAAGCGATGAATACTAAATTCTTAATTTTCAGGGATTTTCATGTCGCTGAATAAAACTAAAAATAATCAAAGAAGAAAACATTTCACAAAGCGCATTTATATTTGTGTGCAGATAGTTAGGTTGTATTCTTGGGTGGGTGGCTGGTTGCATCAAAGCAAACGATTTTGTCAATTTTTCACCTCCCACTGATAAAATCCAATAGACATTTCATAGGTATTAAAGATTGTAAAAGTACATTGCTTGGTTGTTATTGATTGAAGAAGGCGTAGCCTTTGTTTGAATTTTGTTGCCCACTTCTTCCAGGTGTGCCTCTCATGAATGTTCAAATGTCCAAACTTTACTCTAACAATGTTTGGTTTAGACGCTCTAAATGGTCAACGATTGTTAAACCAACAGATCCAGTCCAGACACAAACATTTACATATAAAGAACTTATTTATCTAAATATTTTTTAAAGTTATAAAGGAATTATATTAGAAATATTTTGTTCACTGTTCCCCTTCAGCTTTACAGTCAAGATATTTTTTGACTTTGCATAAGGAATTTGACTTCAGAAGAAAATGCATACACATATCTTTGAGTGCAATTCTCTTGAAGTCAAAATGCTGGAGTAGTACAAACAAAGATTTTGTCGCTTAGAGAATATCGAATGCAGCTAAAAATACGGAGTCAATAACCTTTCATGTACCTATATAATATTTTTTACTTTAACGTATTTAGTCTTTTATTTGTCTACAATAAAGGCACAAAGATATTTCATTCAATATTGTACAATATCATTCAATATTGCATAACAATTCCTGTAGATGTCTTTGTGTTGTTCAAAAATATATCCACGAAAATGACAACAATTTATATTCAAATGAGACCATAGTAAATCTGTTGAATTTTAAGTACATGAATTGTTATTAGTAATTAAGTATTGTAGCATGTGCTTAAATTACATATGGGCTACACAAACACAATAGTGTCCATTAAGTTTTTGAATTGTTTCTCATTCCGGTCGTATCAATTCTAACTACTTTACTCCATTGTTATAATATCATATCATGACTTGTCTATGCTGTATCTATGTGATGTTCAAATTAGTATGTGTACTCAGCAAAATGAATATTCATTGGCATGAGGGCGGGCCACTGGGATTAAATTTTAACCGAAGGCTCTGAGTGAGTGTTAAATTTGTGCCTTGTCCCGCATTCAGTATTGTTCGATGTGTTAGAACTGCAAAGCAGATAAACGTATGGACAATCCAATCAGGTCAGTGAACTCTACCAGCAATTCTTTTGGATTCTTCCGCCAACTTTGACAAATGTAACATGGGTACCAATGTATAAAAGTGCACAGTTCTGCTTTATATGCTTGTATGCACATTCTTCGTCGTTTTTAGAAGTGCATAATACAAATCACTTCCCTTATGTCTAGAAACATGCTGGTATTACTTCCTGAAACGTATGAATCTATAAGCGAAACACGTAATGCATACTCCAGATACACTCTTGATTTGACAAAGTAATAATACAGTAGCAACATTTTGTACTAGGGACTAAAGTTTTTGAATATGGAGTGGAAAATTCCTAGAAAACATTCGGTTAGCTGTTCAGAGAACGAATGCATAGCAGAGAGCAGCGGGAAACAGATTTTGCCTGTGGCACCTATGAACCAGAAACTTGTTATCCAAAAGTTTTAATAGACTACTACTATCTGCCGGTTATTTTCCTATTTTACGGCGCACATCAATAGAAGATACGAATATTTATATTTGTCCCCTCTGAATTACGGCTCTCTTGCTGCATATTTGTATCAAAAGTTATGGTAGACGTTTTTGTCGATAGGCTCTGAACTTGAGTTACACACCCTCCTGTCAGCCGTCGTCGACAACCCACCAAAGTTGCATGCCTATGAACCAACAGAAGTTACATTTAAAATGCCAATTAGAGTTCTGCTATGTAGTAGTTTCCAGCGAGTGTGTGTGGTCCATAGTCAAAGTAATAAGCAATGCAATAATAGAATGTAACTGCTGAGAAAGAAAGATTCGCCCCTGTAATGTAATGCGTATTTATCCGTGGCTCAAATAATGCAATGTTATGCAGTAGCGCCGGGAGAAATAAAGTACTTTGAGTTAGTGAGTAGATCTGAACGGCTTAGGAGAATGGAGAAAGCGAAACGTTTAAGTAAGTGCAAGAATTCCTGGAAAATATGAGCCCGCATATACGAACTACTATAAGATTGAAGGTCTGATATAGGGAAAGTCGAGGAAATGATGAATGCACTTGAAGACCTCAGATTGTTTTAAATGATGATAGGACCATATGAAAAATTATTGTCGTGACTCGTATCCGAGAGCCTTTCAATGCAAATAGTCGCCATCCGTCTTCATGTGTGAGTGTAAAACTGGTGTAGAGAGGAGAAATATCTTTCCATTCCCTTACAATCGCCCCTGTACATTTATCGCGTAAAACCCATCCAAGCTAAAATTCTACCTTCTCACTCTTCAATTCAGGCATTCATCGTGTGCAATATACTGTAAGAATATCGAATGTGATGCGAGGATTTTTGGCCACAACACGATCACAGGGAATCGAGAGATTACTGAACTTGGATTTTACCCGGAAGATTCACCGCTCTGCCTAACACGCACGTACAATACCCGTACGTGTTTATATTCAATAGTTTCCTAGAATGTGTAAATGCACGCTTGTGCACTGCACAACAACATGTGAGAATAGAAAAGCTACGAGTGGAGCACAATAATATAAAAACAACATTAGGAAAGAATACTCTCTAAGCTGTACGTTTATATGCACGTAAAAGTTCCGTATATGAAGAAGGGAAAAAATTCTAGATGATTCCATGGAGAGTGTTTAGGCTGAGACACACGCAAGTAGCGGAACAGTCACAGTTCCTAGTCGCTAACAGTAGAAGAGTTGTAATCTTGGCCAAGTTGTCTCTGTGTGCCTTCTTTGCCGTACCAACTGCATGAAACTAATAGTAAGTCTTCCCTTGGCTCGCTCATGACTTCAAACGGAGAAAAGAATAGGAACTGTGTGGCAGTTGGCCAAGGCGTAAAAGATGCATTAGCTATGTGCAGGGCGTTCGGCTCTGTGGACGGCCAGACTCATTCTCTCTATAGATTCCGCTCACTCACTCACAGTGGTATTAGTTGTACGGTGAAAGTCCCACGAACTAAGGCCCAGATAGTAACATTGTATATACAGGAGCGGACGTGTAACCTCCGACGAGTTGTATGTAGTACAGTGAACCTGCACCGTGCTAATGCTGTACAGGAGTCAGAGTGTACGTGGAGGCTACTACTACACGGTGTACACGAGAATGGCCACGAGGAAAGAGCGAAAATGAAAGTAGGAAAGTAAAAGTATTGGTAAGAGGATGAATTATATACCCTCATCCTTCCCTTGTCAATGTTCTCGAAGGAATCAACTCGTCAGCCTTTTTGTTCTTGTCCCGTTATGATATCACACCAGTAAGTAAACGCTATCGTCTCTTACTACACACTTTTGTGTTCGATATGACACTCGATTTGTCTATCTACTTACAGAGTGTCCTGTCCTCTACTACTTACTACTAGTAATAGTACTATGACCATATTTACTGGCTGGTATTTTTGTGTACTCGAATTTGTGCACTCTTCTATCTACTTACAGAGTGTCCTGTCCTCTACTACTTACTACTAGTAATAGTACTATGACCATATTTACTGGCTGGTATTTTTGTGCACTCGAATTTGTGCACTCTGGGCACTGGATCTTAGTATAATGCCTACGAGTCTACAAATCTATATTATATTATAAAAATATCTGCAGAAATGGCACAGACAAAGTCAGAAAGTCTTTCAAGTGTAATCACAATCACCACTGACATTGATATGAGCAAAGTTAACAAAACCTAAAACTGTTATGTATATCTGTAATTGGAAATTCCTACTGTAGCAATGTTACTTACTGGACTGTCGCAGAAAAACTCTCTTATAATGCTATATTCAATTTGTTTTATTTGTGAGGGTGTAGAGTAGATACTATGTATGTTGGCTGTTACCAGCTCTCATTTTCTTTTATTAGTAAGCACAGAGAGCAGTAAGTAAGAGGGTCTCTAGGTACATTGATGTGGCTTTAATCCAGACAAGCTTTATTATTCTTCGATGATGAAACTTGATCTTTGCCTCTAACTCCACTATCGCAGACAGGGTCTTGCAAGGATCTACTTCATTGCTACGTAATAAAGGTAATGCATGTAATAAATATAATTCCTTGTCTCTACAAAAAAGGCGAACGAGAGTCAAATCCAGTGAAACAGTGAGAGTTGGCAACATTCTCTTTTTCACAGATTTTCAAGTTGGTCTGCACTGAATTGGATCGAGTCGCCGCCTTCTATTCTATAGCGTTGCTGTGCTGCTTGTCATAAATTGTGAAATTCTTATCAGAGAGCTTGCATATTTCCTCGGCTTGGCCCAAACTCTAAATTTGAATGTCAGGGAAGAGGAAACTTCAACTATTTATACTGTGTATCTCTATTTACAGTGGAATCGTTGGAGCTATGGTGATTTTATGACGGCAAAGAGCCAAAAGACGGCCTAAGCCCTTTAAAGCTCTACTAAAATCGACTTGAGTTGACTCTTTGGGTGCAAAGTACTCCTCTAGTCATGTACCGAGCCCGACTTTGCAAATATAGCGAATTTAGAGATAATTTTAATACGGTCTACCATTGGAGCACCCTGATAAAACTTCTAACTGGTAAATGTAGGCAGCTAATGTATTTACCATTGATTTTAATTTCAAACCCCAACATAGTCAATGTGAGGCATCTTAGGTGTATTTTCTATGTATATCTAAAATTAAAATGTGTATGACTCAACAAGGTATTCACCTAATAGGGAAGCGATAGAAATATAGTCTTCAATTGTGTGGTTTAAAATCCGTGTCTCCAGCGGTGAATGGATACTAACATCGAAATTAGGCGACTGCACAATTTAATCTTCTCAAACGGAATAATCAATCCAGAATATAATGTAGGACAATATGACTGCATATCCAGTAGCACATAGGCGGGTTGTAAAGATGTAATCTCATTAACCATTCTTCGTATTCAGCATCGGTGTACTTTTGTGCAAGTGAAGTGAGATTTCATGCTTTGTGTAGTTGGTAGGTTGTTGGTTTAGGTGTTCTCGAGTAAACTTTACCGTGATAGAAATCTTCAGAGATTTAATTGCTGACGTTTGGGATTTGAAAGTGTGTTGTAATCAAGGATGGCCGTTTGTTGATTACAGTGGTGCTCTGTTTTACTATGTATTACTACATACGTAGATAGGTTGTTGCGTTGTCTATTTATACACGACTGGGGAATGCACTCAGTCTCGCGTAATGCACACACACACATCTTTGCAATTTATGTAATGTTGCATTACTGATATAATGTGTCTTGCCATTTACTTCCTTCTATACAATATAGGATTAGGTTTCGAAATACGTTGCAACTCAGTAAATTGAACTAGTAGTATGTATTCAGTTCAAAGCACGAGGAGAAAGGATTGCTTAATTGAAAGTATTCATCGGAGTGAAAGAAGTCCTGGGGAAAGAAGACTTTCGACTTTCTCCACCAGTAGTACAACGTTGCATTAGAACCTAAGTTTCCCTTTCGTTTATTTGAAATCGAGGTGCATAACTTAAGAAATCCTTCCATGCACAGTGTTTCTACAGTATTCCTGCCCCTGTCTGTTCAAGTATCAATTTCTCTAGTAAGAGTACTTGCTTAAATGCCACTAGGATTTCCTATACAAAGATAAAACGCCAAAGAGAGAGGAAGTCTTCTGTTAGTACCTATGTAAAAGTTCATCTCCGTACGTCTGAGTTCTCGATGGAGAAAGGTTTTTAAACAAAAGCCAGAGAATTGTAACGTTGGCAAGTAAAAGTGTATATTGGCACTTGCGGGGGAAATGAGTTGCAAGGGGAAAGAAGGATTGCACAGTGTGCAGTAATGGATATTTATAAATATGCATAAAGTAACGTAATTATGTGTGTGTCTTTGCCCGCCTGTGGGTTTTCCCACTTGTCTCTCTTCTGTTGCGTTGATATTGAGAAATAGTGTCGTTAGAGTGTTCTAATATAGTTATTTCTGTCTGCGTACTGAGAGTGCACTATAATTCCGTGGGCTGCATTGCCAAGATTGCTTTTCATTTCCGCATTATTCAATTCGGGTGAAAATTACAGGAAGTAGATTTGTTTGAAACTTCTAAATTTAGCTTAGCTATCTGCATCCATGTACGAAACAGTTATAATGCTTGGCCTGGATGTTCGCAGCGGATATTACGTAGAGACTGGAACTGTACTCGACTGAGTTTTACACACGTAGCGTGTGGTGTACTGTTGCATAGAGAGAGAGAGAGAGAAGGGAAGTTGGGTGAATGTAGCCTAGAGGGTCGGAGAGAGACGAATGAAGTACTGGAATTGAATATCTTCGTGAAAGAAGGACAAGTTCAAATTACAATCCCACTGCGAGAGCAGAATAAGAGGAATAAGAATGAGAACATTACCCTATGAGACCTGAAATAAAACGAATTCCTATCTCTATCTCTCTTATTTTTTGTGTAAAGTTATTCCAGTTTAGAGCCGAGCCTTTCCCAATGCTATGCGAGGCGGCAACGACAAAAGAGAAGACATGAAAATACGTAGATGGCTTAGTGTTAGCTCTCTCTCACTCTGTAAAGAAGATTTTACTATACATATATATGTAGGCTGCTGCTGCGACTTAGGAATTGCCGAAGAAAATGCTCTGCAAAGTGTGATTTGATTTGGTTTACGTGCATAAAAATTTTAAGAGGATGCAACTCCTGTACTATAAGTACTTTACTTATTTCCTTGTATCCAGTGTACGTACAATAGTAAATAGGAGGAAGCTTTTGTCACTGCAACATCAGCCGCTGTACATTGTTAGTAGAGAGACGAGTCACACGTACTCGTGGTGACAATGTGCAAATGTCTCTGTCCCATTTTACTATCTTAGATACAAGTTGAAGGCTGTAAATGAGCTGAAATTCAATATTCTCTCTTGTTTGTCCTACACTTTCATTGTGTTGGCTGGCCCACAGTCTTGTCTCAGCTTGTCTCGTCTCCGTTTCCTCTCTCTTCGCTTCTACCTAATCCAATGAGTGAATGTAAGCACAAATTTCCTGTCTCCTACAGAGATCCTATACAGATCCTACCCATTACACCGCAGTATGCGCTCTCAACTTTATATTTCATGAATTTCTTTCCATCTCCAGATTACAATGCACTGGCAAATTAATATATTTAGTGAATGAGGACCGAGCATTCATTCTTTAACCTAATAATCCACAAATATGCATCATAAATGCAAACAAATTCCATACGTTTTCAGAGAAATTTCTAAATTGCACAACTTCATCGATTACTGCTTTCTCCTGTATTTACAGTACGAATAACTTGTGCTAAACACTTTCACTGCTAGTGAAGTGGTTGCTGAGAAGTGCAATTGAGAAAATTCAGTTTTTGTGCGAACGTTTGGTAAATATGATATTATTGCTCGACGGTGGATGCATTTGCCTTGCATTACCCACTGTATTTCACTTGAGCTTTGAATTCTGCGACTCTCATCCACAGAATCACTAAATCTCTCATTCCTACTTCTGTGCCACTGCATGTGGAACTTTAACAAAAGCTCCAAGTCCCATATGTCTGTCTTCTCTCACTCTATTTCGTACTGTACTGTACTTACTGTTCGCTTCATCGTTACTGTTTTGTCCAATTTGCTATACATGGCATGTTCCCCAGTTGATACTGCACTGGCACAGGATGTCTATGTGACGATTTCATCCAGTATGACTCTGCTGCGTATTTGCGTATCAAAATTCTTGGTGTAGTCATGAGGAAAAGGACCTTCCATTCTTTATATACGATCTTCCCGAATAGTACGTACTACAATGCATCTCTTCTGTATGCAAACGAAGTGAAAAGGAGGGCACGGAGAGCAAGTCTTTCATTTATACACACACACTTAGGTCGTCTGGACTCGACAACGTCTCATAATAATAATTCTCTGTACTCAAATTTGACTACTCCTCCAGATGTTCCTGGAGTTAACTTGGGAGTTTTCTTGTTCCTTCATTTTCAGCCACTCGTTCACCATCTTCCAAGTATTAACTCTTTCCATTCATACAGTCCGACTTATGCATAGCTTCGTCATGCTGTCCGTACCATGTAATAGTATAAATCTTGCCAATATGACTTCTGCAGTAGACCGTGACAATATTTTCATAGATGTCGTCCTACCTAACATTAGCCCGTTATCAATATCTAACAACCAGTAGTGGTGACTAAATAATATTTGCAAATGGTAGCGGTTTCAGGAATTTACTCCTAAAATTCAGAGAACTGCGAATTAAGACCAATTTGGATATTTTCTTGCAATTCAAATACCTCATTGACCTCATTCAAAATTGAACGTTGTCATCAGTCAAGGTACGGATAATTGACACAATTCCAGTGAAAGAGCCATTAGTTAATTTTTTAAATATGTATTAATATTATAATTCCAACGTTTTTAAATGCAGGTTTCATGTAAAAAAATTAAAGCTAAATAAAGCCCTTTATGATGCATGCATGATTCAAATATGTGCATACTTTACGTAGGTTAGTAGTTAGTAGGTAGCTAAATACCTCAGCCACAAGCGACCAGTCAGCATTGAAAAAGACATTGAAAGCAGGACAATATGTCATAATATCCCTCATAGCCCACAATACCAACTATAGCAAATGCGTCATCATAAGGCAAGTCTTATTGTTAGGTGTATGAGATAGCGGCAATTGCGTAATAACGAGAATACCACGAGCAGGCAGGGCAGTCAACGAAA
>JABASC010004769.1:0-11294 GCA_019776185.1 Plutomurus gul | reverse complement strand
GCAAACTAAATATTTTTGAATTGCTGTCTTGTCTACTCATCAGTTCAGTACTTCCACATCATCATATAACCATCTTCATTTCGATTCGAATCATCAGTTGTCCATTCTTTCGTCAATGTTTGTCGTACAAAATTATTCTCTCTGCTAATGCGTAGGACAGTACAACAGTTCAACTTCATAGTAGTGTTGTCCACACAAAACAATCCCCAAACAAATCAATATCTCCTCTATACTCGTCTACATTGACCTTTTGGCGAAATCATTAGCGGGACACACTTTTAGGTCCAATATTTAAAGTTGTAGTAGTTTTATTGACATGTACATGTAAAAATGTGTATTTCATACGTTGGTTGCGTTAATAGAATTGGAACCTGTGGTGAATAACAATGATACTCTTATCTCAACAGAAAGTATTTTTCAATATTGAGCGACATATATAGACTTGATAGAAGGCGTGGGACCATTAGGGGGAATTTGTCTGTATTACCACAAACTTCCTTTTTGTACAGAAAATTTTAGGGGTTTTGGAGTGTATACGAAATACGAACTTCAGTTGCTTTTACTCGGACCCTGTGTAGGCATTCAGTTGTTGCTAGGAAGTGCGTAATTGTGCGTATTTTTGCTTAGCAAAAATATAAAGTAGCCTCTCACCATGTATAAGTTTTGTCGTAACTTTTGGTTAAGCAACAAAATTTCTAATTGAATGCCTGGGGATCCAGCTCAGCTGGCTAGAATGGTAAAGATAAAGGTCCGAGAAAACGGGAAAAAACTCTAAAGCTATTTTTTTCATCCTGTAGCCAAAGTTTGTGTCTATAAGATCCTGCTAAAGGACACGCCCTGTCGGAACCGACGGGAGTTTCAGTCCCCTGCCCTTGAGCCAATCTTTGTTGTGAATTCGGCCGTATGTTATATATACCTTAAACTATATATTTTAACATAGATCAAATCTGTTTTCCAAAAACGCAAAAAAATGAAATCGAAGTGAGCACGGTGTTGTGTTTTTCCATCATTCGTAAGCGAAGAGAGGTCTAGTTGGTAGCAACGCCAGTAAACTTCAATGCAAGGTTTAAGTGTGTGTGTGTAAAATGTACTTGTCGAATATTGAATCTTAAGTCGCTAGTTACGAGTTATAGTGAGTTATACTCTGTGAGTTTGAATTGTGAAATAAGTAATACTATATCTGCATTGCAAGTAGATCAATAGCACAGCGGAGCATTAATTATCTCATGTTCTTGCCAAGATGAGGCAAGTAGTTACGTACTTTAGAGCAGGCGAATATCGCGTTTCTGACTTCATATCATGTTGGTTATGTACGTATATGTATTTTACAATGTTTTGATTTAGCATTAATAATATCAATACCTACATATGCTAACTAATAACTTGCATGCATGTGGCAGTAAACATATTATTCGTATTCTGTTGCAGTCAAGGAAGGGCAGGGCGTTTGTCATCTCACATCATTCAGTCCTTACTTCACACATTCACACTTCTCTAATTTCGTTTATCCATCTACTTTGTAGGATGGGGAGGGGAAGACATACATTCTGAGTGGGTGATCTAGAAAAAAATTCAGGATGGGGGGAGGCGGAGACCAATGTATTAAGGATCACACCACAGTGCAGCGAAATTTTCGATTAAATCACATTTTACATGCAAAACTTGGCATATTTTACGTATTTGTTTTTACTTTTTTCCTTCAAAAACTTCTTGGAGGATGGAAGCGCCCCAGATCTGGGATCACGATGGGAAACGCCAACATTTATCATTTGCCAACAACTTTGCAAAGTGACAAGTTTTCCGTTTACATTGGCTCATTGGCTGTTGGTTTTTGTAAATACAGCCATCAAGACTAAAAATTTATGAAGAGTAGGACTACAAATGCAGAGCATTCTTAACTTCAGTGTTATTTATCCCGTTATAAATATGTGAAATTTTTTACACCAAGACAAATTTTGCATACATGACAATGATACTTAGTATCTTGTATACGTGTTACGTGTACTAAGTTGATAAAATGACATCTGGTAGAAACCTTATATTACTATAGTTCTATGGGTAGAAATAAGGACGCGTTTGTGTTACGTGCTGTGTTATGTCTAGCAAAACTTATGTGCTGCTGTCAGTTTAAGATTGAGTATCCCAAGGTATTTCGGCATCTGTAAATTGTAACATGTTCATTCGTTTATTGTTGCAGAAAATCTATTGACTCCCGGTTCGGTTGGTGTGGTTTAACCAAGTAATGGAAAGATGACTGTCGATTTTACAGACCATTTTTGGGTAAGTTAAACTTACATGCATACGATACAGACCCAATAGAGAAAGTGTAATGCGATTTAAATTATTTTGAGTTTTTTTTGCGTGGACCAAACGTACTAAATCTAAAATACATCAAAGAGTATGCATGAATGAATTAGCAGGCTCTATGGAAATTACGTCTTTAGTTTATTTAAATTGAATGAACCGAAACTAAGCAGCAGAAGATACAAAAATTGTATTTTATCTTTTAACAAATGTAGGGGTCCAAAAACAATGGTTTTGATGTCCTATACCACAACTTAAAGCATGGCCTGACAGCCAGCAAAGAACTAGCGGAATTTTTCCGAGAAAGGTATGCACGGTTTTATTTTTAGCACCAATCCATTTCACAGCTATTAAGTTGTTAATCATAAGATGTTATTCAAAGCGAACTATTTTCATCTTTAACAAATCTACAAAGTTGCAAGCTATTTTCCAAATTAAAAATTATGCAAATGCAAAGTGCAAATCATTAACAAAGTTTACACTCTGAAAGGATTACTAACAATTTGTTCGTAATAATTATACGTAACTATTTTAAACAATGTTATTGCTTCGTTTGTTTAAATATTTTAGATTTTTTGAGATGGTTCAATTTTTTCTGTTACGGCTTACGTCGTTTTTATTCCGTTCGTACAATGTGTGTACACATTATTATATTTCGTTTATTGCACGGATTCCTTATGTGTTCTAATATGCGGATTGAGCAATTAATTTATATGGACATGAATTTGGTATGTGTAACAATGACTGTATATGCAATATTTTTAGGTCTTCCGTGGAGGAGGCGCATTCAAAAGCATTAACAAAATTAGCAAAATTAGCCGGAAATGCATGTCCAAATGGCACATTTTCTCCAGTGTGGCAAATTCTCAAAAACTCTTCCGAAAAGCTGGCTAATATTCATTTTAGGATGATGCAAAAAGTACAAGAATTGGTTAAAGATCTCACCAAATATGCAGATGAACTCCAAAAAAAGTATAAAGTTGTTAAAGAAGACGAAGCGGGCACACTGGAAGTAGTTCAAATGATACAAAATACAACATCAACTGTACAGAAGGCAAAAGAAATATATTTCCAAAGAGCAATGGAATTGGAGAAGCTGCAAAAGGAGAATGCGTCGCAAAAAGACATTGAAAAGGCTGAAGTTAAGTCCAAAAAGTCTTTTGAAGAATACAAATCATGGGTTGAAAAATATAGTGCCTGTCGCGATGAATTCGAAAGAAAAATGACTCTAGCCTGTAAAGTAATGGGACAACTTTCGCGTTAATATCTATAATACGTTATTGTGGCTTATTAACTTAATCTTAATTCCTCTCAATAGATTGTAACTTAAATGTATCTGGTTTTAGCACTTCCAAGACGTAGAGTTTCTGCATTTAACACAAATGAAGGAGTTTTTGGAAACATATGCCACCGTATTAGACAGCAACCATGACATGATCGGACAGGTAATGAGTATTTCTACTGTCATCTGCCCTATCTGCCTATTATGGTAAATATAAATGAGATAGGAAAGCATGCTTTTCAAACATAGCAAGTAGCAGGGCATCACTTAAGTGAGTTCGGGTTCCACAAATCCACCATAGAGTCTTGTAGAGATTTTTTGTTGTTGTTCTGTTGAGATATACAATTCATCTCACATAATAATTTGGTGCGCACATAAAGCTATGGGTGCCACCTACTACGTACGGCGATATCCTTGGGTATCGGGTGTATGCATATATGATCTTTCATCTGTTCATAATATTATAATGCCATTTACTCGTATTTAAATAACTACATTGGTGGTCCCATTCATTATTAGTATTAGCTTTAAATAAGTACAGGCCTGCAAATAGTACCAAATGGTTTTCGTGACATTTGTAGGATGTGATATGAGATGCATTATATCTCACCAGAACCGCAATAAAATTCTCTACAAGACACTAGGGCCTCTGCTTTAGATTTCCGTGGGGGCTGTGCGGACTCTGTGGACCCCTTGAAGACTTGTATTACATTGTGTTTCATGTGTTTGATAGTTTAATTTTTAATTTAATAATTCAATACGTTCGTGTAATTATAAGTGCTTTATGTATTTCATCGCTGCTAAAACTATAACATTGCTGCAATTTTAGAAATTATTAACTTAAATGTATTTGTCAATATAAAGGTTCATGTGGAATTCCGTAAACAATGCACAGAATTAACGACGGAGAGCTTATTGGAACAATTCGTTAGTGCGAAGGCCACAGGAGCGGAGAGACCTGGTAAAACATTTTTACATTCCTACTTACCTGTGCTCATAAATATTACATTCGTACTACGATACAGTACTAAATATTAATTATTGTGTGGTTGTGACAGGGCTGATTGAAGTAGAGTGGATAGGCAATGGTGATAAAGTGAGTAGCGGAAGTATTGGATCTGAGGATAAAGTGTGCAATGGAGAGGGGGCATCTGGTGAGGTGAAGAAGCGTGAAGGTAACGTTGATCTCTCCGAAGAGATTCGGACAAGCAAAGGGTCTCGCAGGACTACCTCCCTTCTTAATCTCTTCATCCCTCTATCCCAGGGTATGTATAAGGCAAGGGCTATGCGCTTCATCCTACTACATTGTCTTTCTCTTCAGTCATCTTTGCGAAGAGCACGTTCATTCAGGTCATTCAGCTACAAGGAGCATCCTGGGCCTTAACTCTTCTCGAAAACAGTAGACATTTGATTTAAATGGGGGTAGAGCAGAGCACGCTTTTTCTTCTTTCAAATCAGGATACAGACACCAAAGCTCCCATGGTTATCATACTTACATAAATAATGTGTCGCCCTTTCACCCCCTTAGTTACATGGACATAGATGCGTACGCAAACGAGTTTTCCATAATTCATCCAAACTCACCATCTAAGGTTTTTTCATGTGAAACATCGAAAAATTTCAAATTGGGGCTTTTTGTGGATTGGGTTTTAAGTGTGTGGGATTTGGATGTGTTGTTTTAACCACCACTACACCAGGGTGAGGCTTTTGTGTGGGGGGAAGGAAAATGACTGACTTTTTTGTTTTTGTGTATGTGTACAGCCTGATTTGTTGACAACTAATAGTAATCTCTCTTAAAATTTCCCCTGATGTCTGTAAAATTTGTTTAAAAGTTTCGTTTTGGGTTAGTTGTGTGAGCTTTTTAATTTGTATGTGTCTTGTCTACTAAATACTTATGCTGATAACGATGCGACGGAGTCATCACTGGCAATTGACATGCTACTGTTGTTGATTCTGGAGCTGATAAGATAAAAATATGGTGGTCCCAGTATGTTCCTCTGGTAATTTTGTTTGAAAGCTCACCGGGCAGGGAATGTCATATGCTACAACGAGTTTTATTACAAATGTAAGTTTGTGACAACTCACCGCATTAAAATGTACATGTCTTGTCCTTGTAGTGTTGATTGAAGGGAAAGCTAATTATTGGTTGGGACTTTGGAATGTGCAGTGTCATGTCATGGTATACGTGTCATGTCACTTGATCGCTGGTTTTGTGGTGCTTTGAATTTGAACATGTTTATGTATTGTGTGGGTGTTTTTGCAGGCAGCAAAGGCAATAGTTCAAGCAAGGGGATTGATTCCTCGAGCTTAGATTTATCCACGGGTTTGGGACAAACACAACTTAATTCTGCCAACAACAAGTCAACTCTCTCCAGAACCGCTAACAGAGGATCCAAATGTAAAAATTTATTCTCATGCAATTACTTTCTCAATTCTATCTGTAGTCTGCTACTACTTTCTTTTAACACTCGTTTTCATTGGCATTAGGTTGTCGTATGTACAAATTATTACTATTGTATTACATAGAATATATTGCAATCTTCGGAACAAACATTATAAAGTAGACAGATTTCCCATTTGCTGTAATATTGTAGTGTAGTCCTTCTGCCTGCCTGCTCGCCATTAGTGGAATTTAAAATTGCACAGCCGCAAATGTACCGTTGTTTTTTGTTATACACTTATATCATCCAATTTCTTTCACGTACACTAAAACCTTCATGAAGTGTTCACTGGTTTCATGCATCTTCCTCACCACTCACCATGCAGACGAGCAGATCTTTTCAAACTTGCACTTTATTTTCGTGTCCAATTTTTGATGTTGTTTTTCATCTTTTGGTGCACTTCTGTCGTTTCACTTGCAAAATCAATCTGACTTGGGACAGGACCGTTAGTTTACAGATAGATTTTTTTAAATTACACCCAAGGATAAAGTGCAGAAATATCTTATAACGGATTTGTGTGGTCTCGAAAATAATAATAGTGGAGACTGTAGACTATAGTTGCATATTGTACGTCATATGTACGTGCATTTGTCATTTTACGATTAATAACTCAATTAATTTTGCTCATTGGAATTACACAACTGAAATTCCCAATGAATACAAGATTAAATGATGCAATTACAGTCTTCTTAAGACATTTATTATTAGTTTAGAGTTGAAATAGAGAATTTTAGACCTTCTTTTTTAGACTAATTTTGATTGCTTCTACAAACAAAATTTTCGGCTTTAGGCTGAATTTAAGGTTGATGGGCATTTGAAAAAGATTTTTGGTTTATAGCCAAAAGAATTTCGACCGAATTTATAAGTTCTAAATAATTAAATAATTTTTCAAAAAATTCCATACTCTGTGGACTGCAGAGGATATAAATTCTTTTAATTCAATTTTTTTGACCATTGAACTCATTGAAGTGTCAGAGTTGTATACAATCTTTAAAATGAGACCCCTTCGGAGAAACCGCCTGTATACGCTTATGACCATGCGTAAAAAAAGACAACGGCTGCGGTTTCAGTTTTTCCGTTCGGGCATTCTCAGGGAATTTTTGAAGATTTTGTAGAATTGTAGAATTTTATAACAACTAGAATAATTTGAAGGAATTATTTGCATCACTATCCAAAGGGTAGAATTTTTTCCATGTGCATTTAATTATTCATGTCCCCCAATTACCATGTTTTCTATGAAAGAAAATACCAAAATCCCAGTTTTTAGGCTACAAACTAGCATTACGATTTTTTCCACAAGCGGAGGGAGTAGTGAAATTGAAGCAGAACAATGTAGAATTAACTAGGTGACCACCGAAGGATTAATTAATTTTGGCTTTAAAATTATAGTTCTTTGCTTTCTAAGACAGCCTCTAGTGCACTCCCTGCATTTAAACAATCTTTGTAATAATAATCACTTTGTGGGTATTGGTAGCTCTTTATTCTTTCTTTCTGTAGGTACACCCATTTACTAATTCTAAAGTCTAAAGACCAATTAGGAAAAGCTTTCATACGTGCATACATTGCCATCATAGCCTTGTCAATAGAATTTTCTCCTGTTCACAAGTCATTTTACATGGGCGATATCCATTCTTTTGTCTTCGCTAAGTGTTTCATCCAAACAATCCAAATGTCGCATTATCTGTAGCTCCTCCTCACTAATAATGAATTTCTCCCGATTCCTATTGCAACCAAGCAACCAAAAAAGAATTTCAAATTAAGGTAAGCCCAGTACATTTCCCACTTCCTTAATTTGTGTGTTTACATTAAAGAAACCGAAATCTGTATTTCCTTTCCTTTCGTAGTCCGGCCTTTGCTTTTCCCAATAATTAATTTAATTTTTCTTTATTTTTGTTGTAACATCATGTAGTTAAAATATTCCAGGAAGCCAATTATCATACATATGTGTATTGGTCTATTGGTATGAATGATAATTTACAGTGGCGTATGTAGCCCCAAATTTAAAGTTCGATTGGGTTCATCTATTTTGACGCATGGCCTATTTCCTGGCTACGCCACTGATAAGTTATTATTTAGCTAGTTACTAAATTTCGATTTCTCAAATTGTAAACTTTTCATTTATGTACACCTAAAACAAAGATAGGCTTCCCATTAGAAAATATTTTACGTAAATTACTGAGATAGGTTTCTTTTCTAATTGTATTCCGTCAAGTTTGGTTGGACGGAGAAACAGAATCAAAGTAATGAAAGGGTCAGGTAAATAATATAGCTAACACCCAACATTACATTGGTAATAAAAGATGGAAATCAATTGTTGCTGACACTTTCATGTTGGTAACTTAAAGAAACGTTTTAGTAAATTTAATGAAAGTGAGGACAAGAGTGAGTTTTGTTTAACTGCTGTTTGTCTGATTTTGCTGTCGTACGTAAGGGGATTCTCCAACGTGGTCTCCATACACTAGTATTTCAACATGGACTTCAGGTTGACATCCTATCATACAATATTCAAAATTATTTTGTTCCATTTGGTTTAACTTCCATTTGATTTCAACCACTTCTTTTATGGTTGTACAATTTTTCGTTATTATTAATATTAATTTCATTTTTGCAAATTTTGTATGTTGCCTTTTAAATGTTTTTTGTACTTTGTACGCTTCGGTAAATGTGCTCTGACCCAGCTTTGAATGTTAATTGTTTTTTAATTAGGATAGTAGTTGTGATCTGGTGTCATGTGGAAGTAATTTTGAAAAAAAAGTTGTCAATTTTTATGTTTTTGAGAATCGCTACAGTCCGTTTTTGATTATTTATGGTAATTTTTGTATAGGCAAGCATAAAGTCGAATTTTTACTTCCTCAGAACACCATTTATTGTTTAGAGTTAGCCCAATCGCTTTAAAGTGAATACTCTAAAAGCCTATCAGCAGCAAGTCAGTCAAACATAGTTTCCTGAATTAATAATTGCTGTACTCATAGATTTAGATTATTGTTTGCAGTTATAAGCATTTCTGAAGTTAGCGGTAATAAAGTCTTCCGGTCAGTTTGGTACGTAAATGTAAAAACAATTTTTAGGCGAATTTACCAATTTCAATTTAATGTTTTCGGTTATCTCTTTTTAACTTTACCGTGCAATCAGATTTTAGCTTTTAAACAAAATCATTAACTAGTTTTCGGGTCAAATATAGTTTGTCTTTTAAACAGTGAGGTTAGAGCGAAAATGTTTGAAAATGTGAACTTTGTCCAATTAAATTCAAGTGTGACACCGTTTCATTTAAAAGACATGTTTATAAAAAGTAATTAAAACAATAGTCAGATTTTTAATTGTATGAGTACAAATAAAGAAAGGTTGCCGGTAATTTGAACAAATAATATAATTCATTCCTCTAGTGCTGCCACTTTTATAGTGTTACATGTACTTACCTACCTTTATTTCTCCCTTCAGTTCCTATCGGGGTGTTTGAATGCAATTAGATCTTGTTAGAAAATGTATAGCTTTTAAGAATACAAATTAGTTTTAAATATTTTGTGCATACCGTTAGGGTTCCTACGAAGTCGAAGAGACAAGAAGAAGGAGAAAAAACTGCAAAGCAAAAAGAAGGACGGAAGTCTCAGTGGAAAAGAAGAAAAATCTGACGTGTAAGTTGTATACATCTTTTACTACTCGAATGTATGCTGCATCTTTTAATTTCCATTATTAATTCAGAGAAGAGAAGGACGAGAGTCATAAATCAGACACGCCAACCGCCGAGATCGACGAAGAGGGTTACACAGTCCGGCCAAAGACAACTTGGGAAAATGATAAAAGCAGCTTTTACTCTAGTTCAGATTCCGATTCTGGTGGGTTGTGACAACTGTTTACAATTTTGATTAAAATCGTTTCATTTAAAGTGTTTAATGTAAATTTTGCCTCAAAGATGAGAGAGAAAAGCGCCTACACGTTGAAATTAAACCGCTGAGTAACGGTACAGCCCCTTTAAGCGCCAGTGTGGATGAACTCCGTAGCACCGTTGAAAACCTAACTCTGTCTCCTGTTGGAATGGCTGTAAGACGATACATTTAATAGCTGAATTAGAGAAATGATTATATTTTATTGCATTGTTTCTATAAAGGGACGAAAAATGACATACGAAGCGGAGAATCAGATGAAACGTTCTCAGTCAGTATCACAGCAGATTGGCAGTTCGTCTCCTCCATCAAGGCACCCGTACACTCCTCTAAGTCCTCCAATTCCTCCGCCAAATCCACGTTCCAGTCCGAAGTTGCAACAAAGCGATTCGAATTCGCTCTTTACTGGTTAGTTATATTGGAAAATTTATTGTTTACAAGGTAGAGAATTTAAAAAAAAATAGAAATGTAAATATTGTTTTTTCGACTTGCAGAGATAGGAGAAATGCAACCGAGCTTGCCACCAAAAGCATCAGCCCAAAGGGGTACACCAACACCTACCGGTGGAACCATGGCAATTCCGAGACCTCCGTCACGACCACGCCCAGAGGTAAGCATTAAAATAACCATTACTGTTCAGAAAACCAGTCTGAATTTATGAATTAAAAATTTCATTTAAAAACACCTTCAAGGGATTGTTACAAAGAAACACAAGTTCTCCTTCTCCCGCAATGACAAGAACGGAAAGTATTGGAAGTTTAGAGACAAAAAGTATTGGGAGCCATTTCACAGGATCTAGAGGACCTTCGCCATTAACTATTGGCATGTCGGATATGATTCCGTTGGCTGTTGCTTTTCACGAGATAGTACACGCGTGCTTTAAAGGAAACGATGAGACTCAGTAAGTATTTTTAACGGGCTAATATTTTGTTCTAAGTAGAAGAGAATCATACCGAATTATAGAATGAAGGGGTAAAATCATGTATTTAATGACGACTGTTACATTTTACATGTAATTGCCTAAAGACGCAGTACTACATAATTATTGAATGTAAACACTTTCATGTGCAGACATTGGTGGGTTATTTGTTTAGAATGTATGTTGTCACATATGATTAGTTTATTTGTTTTTGTGGGTGTAAGTGGTTGTTAAGGGGCGGTTCAGTAACCATTGGTAACGCCATGAACCCCATGTAAATGAAGGAGTAACTAAAGTTGGTAAGAGCCTAATCGCGATGCATTCACATATACGTAAGGTACATTTTTAAAAAAAGATTAAGCCGTTTGCTTCTCTCCTCGACCCTGGAGGAGTGCCAGAAAGAACTTAAGGGTGGGTTCGAATCCTAGCAACTGAGACAAAAAATTCAAATTCTTAATTGAGTCCTG
>JABASC010004768.1:0-11295 GCA_019776185.1 Plutomurus gul | reverse complement strand
GCACATTGCATGTTGGAAATGTGAGTTTAAATTAAAAATTTCAGGTAAAAGTGGCAAGGATTACTTGAAATAATTACGATTTTCCAATCGACAGCATACTATGTGTGGTAATAAGCTAAGAAGTTGCTTACCAAGAATTGGTGTTGTCCTTTGAATAATGTGATTTCAGTAAGTTTGAACGGTTTATATTCATAATTACTAGTACGTATTAATAATCGCTAGAAAGTTTTAGAATATCCTAGTTTCTTTTAGTCAGAACTGGCCTAGCTTTGTGGGTTTTAAAACGTGCTAGTACGTTTTAATACGAACTGGTTTTCAATAAGAACTGTAACACATACATACATAATTGAAGTCGGGCAAGCTCGCATATCATCTTTCTGTGGATCGTTTGAAGCTTTTTATTCGAGAACTGATGAAACTATTCGTACAGGTAGACAGAGTAACTTTGAAGTTGCATTGAAACCATAGTCACGAACTGAGAGAGCGGTGAGGTATGTAGCCAGAGTTATGCTACTATCAATAGACACAATTATCTGTACTATGAACTAGTAAATATAAGTAGCGATACAAATTCCAATTTTGAAATATAAAGCATGCAAGCAGACTAGCGCTGATTTTTACTTACTAAGAATAGAGTCTATGTGTAAATAAATAGTTTCATTTTGAGCCTTAAAAGCTAGTGTGTGAGTGAGTGCATGTAGTAGGCTGCTAAAGGCTAACTAAGTATAAGGTAAATAATATAGTAAAAAATATCTATTTAGTTTTTGCATTGTAGTAGTAGTGGTAGTAATAGCAGTGTATGGTTTGCTTTGACTCACTATACGGCTTGGTTTGGTTTTATCCCCTAAGGTGAATGCAATTGTAGTAAAGTAGGTCTCTGGGAGATTGGGTGGACAACAATCGTAGCAGTCGCAACGGCATGGCAAGGTAATTGTACGATTTCAACTGTACCACTCCAAGCTACCACCAACACCACTACTACAACCACTACTGTAGCACCGACTTGATTTGACTGCTCCCAACATACTACTTACTCTCTGTTCACATCCATACACACACACAGTGAGACAGTAGAACAGAAGACACATAGTAAAAGGACAACTCTGAACCCAGCAAAATCGTTTTCGTGTACACCATAACGTTACTTGTGGAGTTTTGTAGATTTTAGCTATCTGTCTCTGTGTGTTGTACATTTGATCTTGACTGTGGTGTGCTGTGTGATGCCGAAGACATTCCACTCTTGTCATTTGCATTAAGCCGAACTTACGAGTGATTTCGTTGCATTCCTTCTCTCTGCATATTAATTATAGTCTCTCTCTCTCTCAGCCGTTGTATTAAAACACCTGAATTATTTCGAACTACATTTTCCATAGTGAGCTCGACGTGAGTTGATATGGACTGTGCCGCTCGTCCACAAACACATCTTGCCTGCGCGTCTGTTTGCTCACCGGCTTATTAGTACACACAACGTGCAAAGGAAAAGAGTGAACTTGCGAATACTGTTATGTGCGCGTAACACATATGTTGTTTGTGAAGAGAGGTAGTTTAGCTTTTAATTCTGGCAAGTTTCTAGTGGCTCGTCGGTTGACAAGTGCAGAAAAAGTGATTCGAGTCAAGTTGAGTCAATTGAAAAGTTATTGCAAATAAATACTCTCAAGAGAATGAGCAGTATCCCTAGGAGGCTCTAATAAATCCACTATCTGGTTAACTATCTGTAAGCAAAGAAGTGAAATCGATTTCCAATTCTTATGAGCTTCAATGCTGTGCGTTTGATAGGAAATCAAATACTCGGAATGGATTGATTGGCTACATTATTGCCTACTGCTACATTGATAGTGCTGGTGGTACTTCTGGCCATATCCACAGTACAAATATACTACAATACATAAAGTATAACAATACACGTCAATTACGATTTCTCAAAGGAGAGACATACTACATACATCTACTATAAGTCTGTGAGCAGTTAGTTACAGACGGCAGGCAGACAGAGAAAAGGAAGTTCTGCTCGTTGGAGTACCAGCAAGATCTTGCAGATTGCAATTACAGATGTTTCATACATAAAAGTATTTTTTCGATTAGATATTTTCTTTTATTGGTTATGGACGAGTAGGGAAGGAGCTAATTTTGTACCCGTGTGAGTGAAAAATCTCGCTTAGCACAATGTTTGCTGACGATGTAAAATGAATGGAAGCGTTAGTATTGTTTGTGCAATGAATAAGTGGAATAAATATTAATACTCTTTCGTCTACGATTCTCAATGATCACTCATACTCGTATCGCATAAATCTAAACGATTAATTATCGATACTAGAGAAAGAAACTCTTCCTTCTCCAAACGTTCATTACTGAGATTGCGGAATTAATTTAATCCAATGGCCGGGAAATCACGTTTTCTACTTTAAGAGGAAAATAATTGAAAAATCAATGTGCTATGTGCACCTGTAACTGTGACAAATTCTGTGATCATTCAAGTTGTACATTGCACAAGACGAGGAACTGAAGATATAATATATATCTGCCTAGCTCAAGTGGTCCTCTTATCCGTTTCGTGTACATATCTGAATGTACGTGTAACATGTAGCCACTGACTATAGAAGCCATTCGTACCTACTGTATCCTAAGCTGCTAAAGTCCACAGATTCAATATACTATTCTGTAGGCCCTAGAAATTAATGGCATTCTCCAGCTGTCAGATTTCGATGTCAAATCGTATGAACTGTGGCCGTATGCGACAGAGGGTACTGAACGATAACCAATAACCACTGCACGAACACAACAACTACTATACGAAAGGGTTTAGTAGTTCAGCAAGTTCGTTAAAAATATTCCCTAAACAGCTATTAATAGACTGGATGTTGGCCGTAAAGTTGTACAAGTTTTCGGAATTGTTCCTATGTTGCACGACAGGGCAGTGGCATTAAAACTTCGACTACCGGCTTCAGCCACATTTTTCCATTGGATTTATCTGTACAATGTGTCTGTCAAAACTTTTTTGTCTGCCTTCCAGCAAAATTGAACATTACTAAAAGAGGCAAAGAGCGTCAACCCACCAAATCCTCTACAAAACTACAATAGACAAAAAATACACTCAAGTGCCGTGACACAAGTGTTTATTGACCCTTGGTGTCAATTGGATTCCAGAGTGCACCATTGAAAATGTTGAAAAAATTCAAAGGACAAGATTATTATTATTTCTCGCAGTTGTGTGTCTCGAGTTAAAACATTCACTTGAGAAAAACGGATTTCGTATCGAACAGAATTTTCTCACATACGTAGATACTGTTTACGTTGAACACGTACCATTCTGCAGCATTTTATCAGTGACCCAAGGAAAATTCAATACCAACTTATCGGTTTTTCATAATGAGTCGTAAAAATTCTTAACAAAGTCACAGTGCAATAATATTTTCACTTGCCCACGAGCACTTGTCGTACTACCCACACTTTTTACACACGTACACAGGATTGCATTATGTTATAATTATTGGCGACAAGAGCCGTGAGAATTGGATTACTAGATTTCATTACATTAAACTGCATTACAACGTTGAATTGGAATATTATTGCTTCACTTGTTCTCTATAAGCTGCAATTCGTGCACACCCCAACCACCAAGCACTCTGCTGCGTACACGCTGAAAGCCAAAGCAGCTCATCTTACTACAGTTACTGATTTCATTTGACATCACAACAATAATTGTGTGTATTGCATTTATTTGTTTACTAGCATTGAATTGTACTTTTTAACGCACTTACTGTGTGCTCTATTGCCTCAATACTCTCATCAAGAAGTCAAGTCAAGCCCCGTTGTTCCAATAACATCAACTTGACTCACAACACTGTGTGGTCGCTCTTGCATTGGATTAGGATTCGTTTGGATTGCGTGGACTCGTGAATTTTCTCCTTTTGTTTTAAGGTATGTAACATAATGGCATACTATTATTTTCATTATTATTATTACATTATGCTACACTGTAGAATATATAAATGTGTCCCAGAGCATCACATTATGTCCATTATAAAGTCTGTATAATACGAGCACGGAGCATTTGCATGATTGTATTTTCGTCATGTCGTCGTCGCCATTCATGAATGAGTCATTAGTAGCAGTGCTACTCGTATTTGTAAATATAGCGTAAGATAATAAGCACTCTTTATAGTCAACAATACTCGAGTTTAATTTTGCTCGATAGGACGCATTTATGGAGCAGCTAAATAATCAAAGCAAAATGACAAAGGGAATTATGGAAAAGAACAACAAGAACTACTTTTGAATTTCCATTAGTGCAATCCTCTATAGCAGAAACATATTATAGTAGTGCATGTAGATGATGTTTGACTCTAATTTCTTCACCACACAAAATTCACAATGACTGTACGAGAATCTGCGTGTATTGTCAACTAACTATACTACAAATAGTGACTTTAGATTTATCAAAGTACAGTTACATTTACACTAGTTAGGTACGTTTGTATTTTGGCTTTGCTTACTATTTATCATCATATATATTGTATTGTGGCTGGCCTGGCTTGGTTTTAGGACACGGGGAAGATGTCTCACACAGGAATAACCAACTACTATCTAGATGCTACAATAGGAAATGTGGAATAAATTGATGATTTGAATTGAATGTAGGCTTTAGGACAAGAAAAGAAGTTAATCCACACGTACAGGGATGTATTTAGTTTGGAAATAGTCAATGACTGTAAATACATTTACTCCTATACAACGATGCGCTCCCACAGTCAGTCAGTCAGTCAGTCAGTTTGATTTCAGCTTGGCTCTCTGGTAGTCGAGCTTAAGTAAAATCTTAAAGTGCTTTTAAATGGAACTCTATGAGAAAATCGTGAGGTTCGGCAGGCAGAAATGTGTCAAGCTATTTATAGGAAGGTATTCTTAATCGTAGGCAGGCAAAGCAAAGAAGGAACCAAACTAAACCAAACCAGTCGAGTGTTCGTATTAAAGATTGCTAGTAGGCACCTACATACTTCAACCACTTACATGTGTACACTAGCAATGGAAATACTACTACTTACATCGATAAAATATGCGTTATACTCTGACATCAGCTCAGAACAGGGCAACAGGTACCTTCAACACTTGTACACTATAATACAGTGTTGAATAAATGAGCTCGGAACATTTCGTGTGTTACACTATTATGCATTGGCTATTCAATTGAACGGTACAGTTTTCCTCGGCTATTGTGCTCACGGATTGCAATGAAAGAATACATATAATAATTACAACACATTTCCCTTTAGGACTTGTGAGTAGACAAGAATGGTGTGTGTGGGTTCAGGTCATTTTAAGTTGGGCTGCGCTGGTCTGTCAATAAAGCATCCTTGCCGTGTATAATTAAATGGGTTGAGAGATGCTCCCGTGGATGCTGCGGCTGCTGCAGTTTTTGTGCGAATTATTAGTCGTAATTATCGTGCGATGAAATATCTGAGAGAAATGACAGCTAATTAAAATATTTGACACGTGTGCTAATTTCAATTGATTTTCTCCTTTGGAGCATCCGATTTCTTTTTTGTTTGTTATTCGCCTTTGATGATGGAACTACGTGATTCCCAGATTTCTTTTATGCGCTTTAAGTCTCGAGTAATTAACTCTGGCAATATTTCAGATAGCTTTGGAGGTGTATTGACGTAAAGTGCGGTCCGTGTTACAGCGGTTGTTTAACTTTTCCATAAAAATGCAATCCAAAGCAAATATTCATGTTCAGCTGACAGAACATAAGTAGAGAAAGAATACCAACGATACGTGTACCCCCTACTAATTCAAATGTAGGTAACTTAATACTTCCTTAGGAAAGAAGCTGTTTTAACTCGAAAGGAGAATGTTTCACATTTCGTCATCCTCTTAATGAATTCTTCTCAATTCAAACATTCGTTCACACAAAAAAATAAGCAGAGATGATATTTTGAATATTGAATGTGTGTTTCATAATGACCTGATATCCAGACATACTCCAAGTTTCCACTTGACTTTTTACTTTTCTTAACCATTGTGCCATTGTGACAAGTTTGTCGTGCTTGTACAAATGAAATCGTTCTCGAAACATGCCGTGTCAAAATATGACAGTTCGTTTTCCAAAGTCGAATTTGTTATTCTGTGGCGAGGCGAGGAAGATTAGGGCTACCTGCACAAGGATGATGAGTTTATTGTGTGAAAAGTGTGTACTTTCAGTGGCAGATTGCAAATTTATTTGCTCAAGGAACCTTTGTTTCTCACTTTTGTCGCCCACATCTTCATTTAAATGCTGGGAGCAGCTCTATGTTCTTAAGAATGTTTATGCACTCGGTTTTGCAATTTCTGGCAACAACATTAATTCACGGTTGAGAGGTTTCCCTGTGGCATGACAAAACAAATGACAAATATACAACATCATAAGCCGTGTCGAGTGTCTCATTCAACTTCGCTTTTCTCATCGCGAAATGCAAACATTGTTTGCTGCTATAAAGCAACGTAAATGTTATGACCGAAAAGTGTTCATACACTTTTCGACTCATTTTCCATGCCTGTGCTAGTGCTACCTTCAAGATGTAAATTGGGAGAATTGTGTGCTTAAACCAACACAAAGTTGTGTTGGGATGCTGTGCTGCTGCTTCACTCATCTACGAATACGGAAATAGGCGTTTAAAACGTAATTTAAGAGGCTACAGTGGAATTGCTTAAAAAGGTGGTGGGACGCAGTAATGGATACGTTTAAAGTTATTTATTCTTATTACTAATGCTAATGACACTCACAAGAGAAAGTGAAATAATGGAGTCAAATTGTCAAATAATGCACAAATAAGAGTGTTTTGCCAGCTACCTTGGTGTTTGCATAAATGCAATCGTGTACACAGCTTATGGTCTAATATGTTTTTTATGGCTGAAGACTGACAAGCAACAGCGGGTAAGTCCAGGATGCTAATCCATCAGGTGAAATTGTACTACCACGTTGTGCTAATTTTTTTTTGTTAGTCACTAGTCACTAGCTAGTAGTATTGCTATTGAATGACTGAATATTGTTTATTAAGTACACATGAATCCACGCTGACCTAGTAAGACTTACTCATTGAGACTTGAATAATCTTTAATTTGTTTGTGATTTTCTTTTGTTGCTTTTTTATTGCAAATGTACGGCGTTTAAAAATAATTTCTATTAAATTCAATAGTCAATGTTTTGAAGATAGGTTTTATTTAATTTTGTTTTCATGCATGAATAGCAATCCTATACACTACACATATCACACAAAAATAAAAAAACTGTAGATTTGGAGGTTTTGAAAGTCACCTTAAAAACAAATGCTCATTATTAACTTTGCCCAGTAGCTTTATACGTTAGATAAAGTAATCGAATTAAGAATAAAAATAATAGTGACGGGTGACGGTATAAGAAACAATGTGGAAACAGAGAGTGGAACAATAAAAATGATTATGTAGTGAAAATGTTTAGATGAGGATTTCCGCAAATAAAACTTTTAGCTGCACATAACAAACTAGAACAGAATTTACTCGAATTTTTTGTGTTTTTCTGTACCGATCGTGCATAAAATAATACCGTAGGTTGGAGGGAAAGGATATCCTGACATTCATTCTCATTTTCTTTTAGTTTTTAAATCGACTTCATCAAGTTCTTTACGCCAAAGACATTACAAGTTTCCACTACATTACAACCTACTGCTCTTTATTTCTTTAATAGTGGCTTGCTTGCTCTCCTAAGCATGTGTTTATCTGTCCGACTAAGAATTTACGGGACATGATGCCTAGAATTAAATTCTTTTTCATTAAAACAAGCCAGGCAATGTTCATTTAATTTTTGTTTGATATGAAATGAATGGTATGCGTACAATGTACTGTAGCATTATTTATTCTCTGTGCTACTTTTCCCATTGAAGTCTCAATCCTGCCGAAATATTCACAATTCTTTGCTGTCTTGTCTCAGTTGTCTCACTGCGGCCTGGCCGGTTGAAGTAAACTAATGCAGAATTCACACTCGCTCTATGGTGATAAATGGTTTAGCAGCCCACCAACTTGACTGGCAACATGCTGCGGAATCACTCACACACACATCAGAGAAATGATACGTGTAATATCCTGCTGACTTTTTGTACTGGCACTTCTAATTTAGTGGATTCGCAAGTTGTTTTTGGATGGTCTCGTGTCACATTATCAGTGACATTACGATTTGCAATCCATAAACTACACACACTGATCATTGCTGGTAGGTCGTTCGCGTAGGCAACTAACACTCTATGTACTTACCATCTGCACTGGGAAGACGTGAGCACGTAATTTCAAATCAGCCAAATAACTTTGGTGAATATTTATACTCGCCTGTCAATTCTGCTGATGTGGTTCAGCATTTACAGCCAGAGTAAGCAACAATAAAACTTTTAATAGGCGCCCATACAAATGTGGTCAGGGATTTACCTGTACAGCATTGTATAGTGTACGTAGATGGAATCTTTATTCGCGGTTGTAAAATCAAATCCCTCCTGCAATACTTTTAATAATGTTATGCAGCTTTTGTTTGCATATGGTCATACACAGGAAAATATTCCTACAAGCTACTGCTAGTCAGTTTTGACTAAAATTTCATGGACCTACGCTTTTTAGCTTTACATTCAAAGTGTGAAAGCCGCCCCACTTATTAGTAATATTCTTAGCTAGTTATGTCGTTCAGCCTTCTTTTGTGTAGTAGTAGAACAATCAACAGTAAATAGATTCTAATCCCCCACATTGCGCAGTTTGTGCTGACTGCTGACTGTGTCAGTGAAGAAAAACGGCAAGTGACCGACACGACGACCGTTAGTGTTACAAATATAACGATATGAAAATCTCCATTGATGGCCTAGGAATGTAACTATATACTACACATACATTTGTAAGCCAAAGACCATGTCGATAAGGTACGAACATATAAACAAGATGGGTTAGGCTCGTTTGACGAGTTTAGTTTTCACTCTCTAAAAATTACAATTTTTTCCCAACAAATCGTGACAGATATACATTGAAGAATCTTACTTGTATCTGTAGTTGTCGTAATAAACTGTACGGTAATAGTGATAATACAATAAGTTCTATCGGGTATGGTAGACAACCAAAGATAAATTCCAAGTAACACAAGAGAATGAGTAAACATACAGATATCTGTGTAAACTACTTTTGAATATTATGCACACGAGGTTAACACTTTTGTACCATGAGCTGTCGCCTATTGTTGCACATAGGCCAGAATAGGTTCACTATATAGTTAAATGTGTCCATAATAATTGAAATCCGAAGATGAGTGGATATACGTTGTTTTTTTTATCGTGCTAACCTAACCTACTCTCCACCAATGTCTACATAAAAGCAAACAAACTAGTACA
Organism: Plutomurus gul; assembly: GCA_019776185.1. Taxonomy (NCBI): domain Eukaryota; kingdom Metazoa; phylum Arthropoda; class Collembola; order Entomobryomorpha; family Tomoceridae; genus Plutomurus; species Plutomurus gul. Next base: position 1,927 of record JABASC010004768.1, on the reverse strand, counting down.
TTGTGCAGTTAAAACCATTACTCAAGTTATTGGTTTCCTTTACTCGAAATCGATTTTCCCACACTTATGCTTTAATGTTTGTCAGTAAATATTAATACTTAATTGCAGTATTATTTTCGCTGTGTCTGTCTGGTTCCATTTATCGTTTTTCCATCTATCTAATTGCTCCAATCTATTTTTATGTATTCTATAAAATATTATTGTATTGTACTCATTGTAGAAGGTGGTCCGTGACCCCTCCCCAAGATATCAGACAATTGCATACAATCGTAAATCGTAAAATTACGGTGGTGGAAATTCTCACGGATTTCGTTGTATAATGTAATAACACTTTCTATTTATTTGCTTTTATATTGTGAACTTCACCAAGACCCTCTTCTGAAATCTAATGAGAAAAAGATAAGAAAACTACAAAGTTTTAATTACGTACTAATAATCAAGATCTCTAACCTAATTTTCTATTAATAGAAGTGTGTGTAAGTGCGAGCGGATGTCCATAAAATATTTATCGCCATAAACAGACAACAAGAGCGAATGACAAATATTTCTCGAGAGAAACTCTCAGGATATTTCAACATCGGCACGTGTACAAGCGCTTAATGAGTAATTTTCCTAGGGAATTTAGTGTTATCGTCATGTAGTAGTTTAATGTTGTTTTCATTTAACAATGAATTACTCACGGAGCACCTTCACTATTTAAATTCTAGTAGACTGTGAGAGTAACAATGTTGTCTGCAGGTAAGTTCGTTTCTTTTGTAGTTGTTATACTTGCAGACAATATTATTATCCTCTTAGCATATTTTAGAGACCTGCCTGGGCATTCTCACCAGCGTCCGTCCGTTAGCTTTACACTGGTACTATCCTTTGAAAAACATACTATTCATATTCTTTGGTACATCATATGCATTTATTATTAATTATTCCTAGTATCCAGACTTCGTTACATACTTATTATTCTGTTTTACTGATTTTAGCAGTAAAACGTATTGGACATCGGGTGACGCAGCTTGTACCCATTGCCCACAGGCTGTGCCTGTGGCCAGGCAACTCGTGGTGGCTGCGCTTAACAGTCCATTTAATTGTACAGTTACCACACATGATTCTATGTCTATTTACATAGAGAGAGAAGCTGAAACCGGATTCTCTTGTTTACACAAAGGTTTGCTAATTCTATATTATTATGACTCGCAGGCAGTCCGTCAGCATTCTCTCAAGTGCATTCGATCGCACGTCAAGTCACATCTAGAATTTCCCACCTTGCTATACATAACAAAGCGTACAAAATGTATAATAATGTCACTGCACACACAAGTGTCGCAGTAGGTCTATTGTGTATACTTTACTATATACGCTCTTTTGTTACAGAATTAGCCTTATCGTCCATGCACTACTCATGTATGTATATGTATATCTTGTACTGTACTCTTATCACCGTGTACTACGGCTGAATGAATGAGATTGTTCAACTATGGCTGTGACTCTGATCTACTCTATTTGAGAATTTCACACGACATAGAGACACAGCATGAGTTGATGAGTGAGTGAGACGGTGTGCAGGCAACGCAAATCAACCAACTATTCTGCTCGACAAACATAACATGGATTTGTGATGAGAACTGCATTTTAAATTACGTTGCGTTATACCCCACACAGCACCAGAGAGCACACACTACGCAAAAGAGTACAGTGCAAGGGAATCTAAAAAACGTAAACTGCTCGTGAACATTAAGGAGATGAACAGATAACTGTTCAACTACCACATTAGCTAAACTTGCATAAATGTGATGCGCATTATGTACGACACAATTCCTCTGTCGTTCTATACTATAGATGTGTACTGTGTGTGCACGTTAGCAGAGCGCCGTGGATGAGTGCAATGAATTAAATGATACAAAGCTAATTTGATTTACATGTACATATATATATC
>JABASC010004767.1:0-11298 GCA_019776185.1 Plutomurus gul | reverse complement strand
CCTGTTTATTTGTGGACACCCCTCAATGCTTCCTTTGGTGGTATAAATCATTTTCCGCCTTTTAATAGCGACTACAACTAATTGTAATGGATGAGTAATAATATGTATAAACAATTAAGGAGTAATAAACACTTGCAATGTGAAAAGCGATTTGTCGTCCGCCGCAACATGTGCACGTGTAAATTTAGTGACTGTTCAATTAAAGTGACTCAGCATACTCAGCTGTCACTTGGTGGCTGTGAATAATAATTATTTCAATGAAAATGAATGAATTAATTGGTACGATTCGGGATGAGTCATCGCGACAAGGCAGTCAAAAGTCAGTCACTTGACAATGAACCCTTTCTTCTCAAATTGCTTAAATTAAATAATAATGCCTAACAGACATTATGTCAATGTAAGTTTCATATACATATGTACTAATACTGCGGCATGGTGGATGCTAAATGTGTGTGACGAATAAAGAAATAAGATAACAGAGAGAACGAGTTGTTGTTGCAAAGATTATAATTCGATCCAGTTCAGACTCGCTTCAATGGTCCCCTCCCAAGCTGACCCCAGCCCTGCTTTTTTCTCAGGAATTTTTCTCTAAAGAAGTAAAAAGATAAGAAGGAAAGGAATCGAGTTTGTTGTGCACATTCTCTACACATTCTCTGCCTTTGATAATCAGAATAAATTATTCACAGTTCTCAGAACAAGAAATTTTCTTGCTCTATTTGTGGATCCACCTTTTGAAGTATTATTTAGATCCAGGGATCGAAATACCGGGTTTTCTTTAAAGGAGATACGACAAAGAGTTGGCCAAATTACATGGACTGTTCGAATTACAATTGTAATTTAATTAAACATTTGCACATTTCCCTGAAATTACAAATTACATAGTTTCGTGAATTTAATTACAGTATAATTACATGAATCTCTAAATTACATTATTATTTAATTAAAATAGGTGTAAATTTCCCTGAAATTACAAAAATTACTAAATCCCAAATGGAATGCAAATTGCAGAGTTCTTAAGAAAGATACATGGTTCCAAGGTGCATGAACTGTTTCTATGGTTCTGTGCTTTTATAAAAGCACAGAACCATAGAAACAGTTCATAGTTCATACACCTTGCATGGTTCCAGGTAACAAATTTACAAAAAATCTCCAGTTGGAGAACCAAAGTAACATTATTTTTCAAGAATCCCACTATGTGGTCTACCTGAAAATGGAGTTATCTTGGGTTTTATTTTTTTTAAATGAAAGAAACCATGCATACCCAAAAAGGCTTGCTGGAGAACCCTGATACATTGACAGAGGCTCAAAAAAGAATGGGAAAAGAATAAAGGACTTGATTCATCGGATGATGAGTCAAGACTTAAACCAACACTCACTCATTGCAACCACAAAAGCACCAGCACCATTCATCATCCGACCACAACCACCACAACGAGCAAAGTCTACGCTTACGCTTCTTCATCAACCTACAAACAAAAGCACAGACAGAAAAGGAACGAAGAAGAAAAGAGTGGTGTAGGACGTAGGAGGGGTGAGAAACAGTTCATTCCACATTCAGACTCCAACCATTCAACAAGAACAGCAACAATTTTAATTATTCCATTTCTTCAGTTAAAGACAAAATGTCAAGTTTAGTTTTTGTGATGGGCATCGTGGCCAGTTTATTGACCACATTGACACATGGCCACACGATGGGGCTGGGATCTTGTCCACGTGTCGACCCAATGAAGGATTTCGATATGGAAAAGGTAGAAAATAAAAAATCAATTTTTACAAAAGTTTTGGTTACTTTAAATTAATGATTGAAATAATTTTTGAATATTTATTTGTATTTGAATTAGTTTTTGGGAGAGTGGTTTGTGATCGAAAAGTTTAGCACGGGCAGTTCTTGCATGAAATATAATTTTACGAAAGAGGACAACAAATTGCGTCTGATTCAGACTCGGCAACATTTCATTTTGGACACGATCGGCCTTGACCATGTCTACACGTACACGGGAGTTCTCACCGTCCCTGACGAAGACAAAAAGTCAAGAATGAGAGTCAAGTTCCCGCTAAGTAAATCCTTATTTTTATTATTCAATAATGTGTATTTATTTTTTATTATTTATTGCAAAATTTATTAATACAACTTTTCAAATATTCATCCTTTCCTTATAGGAATAGAATTTTTGTGTGCACACATTGTAAACACTGTTCATTACTACTACAATATATGATACAAGGAATATTTATAAATAGAGACAGTGAGATCATATGTTTTATTGCTTCCTGTTTGAGAAATAGCCTGGAGCTATTGTTGCACACGAGACACACACATACCGTTACTTTTAGGTCAACTTTCTTTCAACATCTCACGCGTACACTCACTCACTCGATTCATATTTATTATATTTCTTAACTATACAATACATCTTGTTAATGAATGAGTCAGCCAGAGCAGTCTATTTAGTGTAACACTACCTTAATCATTCCTTGTTGTATTGTAAGTTGCAAGTTGCAAGTATAATAGAATAATTATGATTCCAAGTAATTTAATTATGAAAAGAGTAATTCGGTTAATCTTTGTACTTTGTATCGTATAATAATAATAATTAATAATATTTTCTAGATATTGCCGGAGAATCAGATTTTATCGTTTTTGCGACCGACTACGATTCGTACGCTGGAATCTTCACTTGTCAAAAGATCCTGTTCGGGCACTCCAAGTCGGCCACCATTCTCTCCAGAAAATCCACTTTGGACAGAGCAATCGTCAACTCTGTAATTATTCAATGATATATTAACACAACATTTATTGTTCATGTTAACTGATAATAGAGTGTTCAATTAAATGTTAATTATTAATATGATAGTTGAGACAAAAGTTGGAAGAGCACGGCGTAGATCCAGATGACTTTAGCATCGTCGATCAGACTAAATGTCATGGAAAAAAGGACATTGTCAACGTCAATATTAACGAAGAGACTTTTTCCCCTGCAAACGTCGCTGGAGTTGTCAGAAAAGTCAGAACTTCATTTATATTCACAATTAAATAATTCAAAAAGAATTATTCACAAAAATAAGACTTGCATTGAATTAATATTTGTAGGTGGGAGGAGCTTTGGGAACGGGGCTGGAAAAGGCGGGAGATGTTTTGGGATCTGGCATTGCGAAAGCAAGTGACGTCACTGGAGATTTAATTGTCACCCTTTCCGATAATAATAATAAGAAAAGTGCACCTTCCAAGACACTCAGCGAATTACTAGACAATGCAAAAACACATGAAAATGACGCCGAATGGCTGCCCTAAATGATTTCTAATAATTGTTATTTTGTTTGTTTATCTTTTTAACGTTTATTTATTTTTTTCTCAACAAAAAGTCATCTCATTCATTTACAAATTTGAATAAATAGATCAAATAAATAATAAAAATTAAAAAGCGGTTCTTCTTCATCATCGTTTATATTTTACTCAGTTGTTTAATTTAACGTTTTATATCGTCGGAGTATTTTGGGAAATTGCCTAAATTTTAAAATAAGGGTACCTTGTCTTGATGGTAAGTATGAGGAAGTTGCAGATTGCAGACTCCCGTAAAAAGATCAACTCAGGCCAAGTGCGTCGATTAAAATAAATTTATTGCGTAAATGAAAATGATGGATTGAATTCATTTATCCGTTTTAAAATAACATGCAGACTGCGAAGGTATTTGTAGTTATGAATACAATCAATTTTCTGGAGGAATATATTCATGACAAATTGTTGTTTTAGGCTGATATTATCAAAACAGCAGTAAAGCATCAATTTATTCATAAGCAAAATTGCGCTTTTTTCAACAAAAAAAGCAATTTTTTACAAAGCATGCTTTTTTGGTAGGGAGTACCCTGGTCTTCTGTCCACCAGAAAACAAAGTCAATAAAGAAATCTAGGAAAATGTGGACTATTTTTTTGAAACTTTGAGTTTCATAAGGAATGCAAACAAGTGTTTGACTTGGTAGTCGCCGCTGTATCCTTTTCCTTGTTTTCCTTTACACACTTGGATTTTACACGAACCAATAAAGTTTTAACGGACGAAATAGTGAGGTTTTTTGTAATACATTTTTCGTTTTCATTTTCATTTCACTTTAGAAAGCGCTATTGAATTAATGGACCGGTTGTACAAACATAAAGGTGCAATTTGTAGACATCAAACGCTATAATTAAGTATATTTGAATTTGGACTTTTTTGTACTGCAAAACACATTTGGCATTTCGATTCAGTTTTTAAATCTCTTACTCCGTTGATTATTGCTTTGAATTGGTTTTTACATAAATATTCTTTCGTTTATTGAGAATGTCGAGATACTTAATTAATTTGTTTGAATTATCTTACATCTCAATGAAATGAATGAATAGATTCATTCTCAATTTTAACGGCATTCTGGCCGATCGACAACCTCTGGCCAACCGCAATTTTGGTGAACGGGGTCGTAAATTGTTCCAACGCCACAATGCAGATGGAAAATATCCCACTGGAATTACGAAAAAATAATTTTATAGTATAAGTTAAAAATTCATAAAAAAATTGAGACTATTGTTCTAAAAAATACCGAGTTTCCATTCCAAGCACATCTGTAGAATGCTGCACAATTGGAAGGATGTGGGAAAAATCCTTCACTGGAACATTGTCCACTTGGGGGAGCGGTGGTTGTTGGTCTCGGTGTCTGTGTAAACGAAAATAAAGTTATATTGACCGTTTCTTGGCAACTCTAGAGCAGAAGCGGAAAGTGTAAAGTATGTAACCTTACCGAGGGTTGATTTGTGGGTGCACCGGTTACCCCAGTCTGAAATTCATAACAAATTTCAAAAATTGAGATGTTGACTAGAATTGAAGCAAAGAGTTCTTTAAGGCATTCTTACTGGAGGCACAGCAGTGGTTGTGGTTGACCCCGCGGTAGGAGCAGTGCCACCCTCTCCACCATTAAGTACCTCGACCATTTTTTTAATTAGGGGGAATGTTTGGGAACTGTGTCGTCCTTTGAAATCATCAGTCTCCAAAGACCACACCATCCCTCCACCAAGTCCCAACTCACGCGCATACGCTGCCTAAAAATTAGAATACAAACACAAATCACGATTCGTTCCTTTAATTGAATTATTCAATCAGCACAGCATAATTTATACATATATGTAATTAAACCTTAAAAGCAACACTGGCAATATCATCGTATCCAACCCATTCCCTGCCGTTGTAGGCATACGGGGAAACGTAGTGAGGATCCCTTATAACCGTCCACCGTCCTTGCTGAGCAGAAAATTTCTCTAAAATCTGAATAAAAATTTATTTCAAAGTAAATGGACATTCCTTGCTAATTTTTTAAGAACGAACCTCGTTATATCCCAGGATTCCAGCTTCCCTTGTGTAAGGACCTGCAGGGATTGGTTGCCTTGCGGGTGCATAAAAACCGTTTACGGCTGCATCATCCAAAAGAAATCCACGTCCGTAGGTTCCCATTCCTAAAATTAATTTTTCTGGGGGACAGCCTTGACGTATCCAGTATTGGATGGCGTGATTCTGCATAATATTCATATGGACAGACATTAAAAGAATTATAGCATAACGCATGGTGAGAGTCTAGGTCACTTTTTCAGGGGGAAGAGGTGGATGGCACCCACAACAAAATCATCATTAATTGTGCAAAATGTTGAGAATGGAACAGAATTTAAAAGTCCTACTGTCCTCACAGCATTACAGTCTTAATTTATTTAAATGTTACCGTATTAAGCTTCGTGTTGCTTCCGGTTTCCGTTGGCATTCCGTTCAGTGGTGAATGGTGTCCGGTGTAGGATTCCCAAGCTCCATGGAAATCATACGTCATCACATTGATAAAGTGCAAAGACCTAATGAACAGGTTCATGGAGTGAAACATTCATGTGTTGTGTCGAAAGTGGAAAAGTACGTAGAAAATTCATTTGAGGGGATCGGCCCTTTCTGTCCTGCTTTACCCCTCATTCCCCTTTATTTCTCAGTTAACATTTATATCTACAGAGTTGGGGCACAAGCCTAATGAGATCTTCCCCTGGGTACGCCACTATGTTGGTTTTATTTTGCATAAACCCATTAAACGGTGACTTAATGTAGAGAGGCTAGGAAGAGTGCAGGTTGATGGGTCGTCCAACTCGTCTACGGTAATAGAAAGGTCAGTGCGCACCAAACACACCTTATATCCAGTCTACAGACTGCTCAGTAACACGGGGAATGGAAATATAAATAAGTAGATAGAAAACTGTGCACACCTGCAAATTGATGGAATGTCATAGGCTTGTGAAATTGTGTCCTCTCCGGCGGACACTGCAGCCGTCAAAAGGAGACCATGGTTATCAAATTCACTTCTCATCTCTTCGCACAGAAGAGCAAAGTTGGCCTAAACAAAAATAGAAAATCTAATTAGAAGGCGCATTTTTTATTCAAGATATAGATTAGAAAGCCAGAGTTTAATAAATTTCGGATATTTGGACTGGTAGAACAAAAAGGTATTATTAACAACAAATAGCACCACCATCTCTGCTGACAAGAGGGTCTGTCTACGAGGGGGGTCTGACAGTTGCATTAAGGGGGCACACCATAACATTGGTCTGCTCCCTTTTGCGTTACAGTGGGGGAATGGGTCTGAAATCTGCGATTGTATGACGTACTTCATGGTTATTTGTTAACTACATCTCGGAATTCAATTAATATTTTATAATTTCGCTCACTTTGTCTTCCGGTCTTCCTCCTCGCTGGGTTGGATATTCCCAATCCAAATCAAAACCATCAAAGTTATAACGTTGCAGGAATGGAATGACGCTGTTCATAAAACGTCGTCTACCTGCTTCAGTGCGCGCCATCTAATTTCGTCGAAAGCATACACATTATTCGCAATATGGCAAATCATTTATTGTTAGTTACAAAAATTAAAACATGGTTTACGTTTGAGTAATTGATTGAGCCTTCATTCCATCCTCCAATGGCAAGCAGTGCTTTCAAGTTTGGATTGTGCTGCTTCAGATTCGTAAATCTTCTCATTGCGCCTACGGGAAATATTATTATTCAAATTATTTTAATAATATGTAAGTAAAATAATTAAAATAAAGTTTAAATAATTTAGAAAGTTTATAAAATGTCAAGTCGGTTATAAATTTAGACATTTAGAGATGAATTTCACCTCTTCCCCAATTCTCTTCGAGCTCGTTCCACGCATCCAAAATTCTTAGGACTCCATCGCTTGTGATTCCAGCGAATCCGAAAATGATGTGCGTGCAAAGGAAAGGATCTATGTCTTCCACATCAAACTTCCCGTTCCCAGGACGGTACACAGCCCAACTCCCGTAATAGCAAACCATCTTTTTCCCCTCACCATCTGCACAAACAAAGTTATGTGTTATTTTTACTAAAGTTAAAGTATTTATCAATGTAGATTTAAATAATTAAATGTTAATATACTAAATTCCACTTTACCTTTCAATGAAGATGCTGCAGCAATCACAGCAAGTAACAATGTGAGAGTTATTAAGGAAAACTTATTCATTTTCGATTGAGTGTCGGCTGCAACGCTGCAAGTCTCTTGAAACTGAGTTCCGATCGAGGTCCACAAATACTTGGCCATTTTCTATTTATAGGAAGCTATAGATTGACAAATCAATAACTATGGTGTTAATCAAATGCACTCAATCGATAAATAAATCAATCATTCACGCTTCCGCGACGAGATTAGCAATCAGTGGCGTAACTGAGTCGAGGGGCTAAAAGGGCGGTTGCCCTATCGTCCGGAAGCTGATAGCGCCCAAAGAACATCCACGCGTTACGTTTCAAATGGAGAAATTAGCAAATCTTATGTATAAAAAAGGGCACAGAGGGCCTTGTGCCCATGGGCCCTCATATTTTGCGCAGTACTTAAGAATTCAAACTGAATTGACATGAAATCGACACAAAATTTGTCGTGGATTTCGTGCGAAAGCTAAAAATGATGCTACCGTGGAATATTCATCCGAGTTTAAATGCAGTTGGAAGTGGATTGTAAATTATTCCTGTAGTTATTGTCGTAACATTTTTAATACATTATCATATTTATCTTTGGCACAACTCAATGCTTCAACATTGTAATCATAATGCTATTTTATGCTATCTCGTCAAGGAAGCATAAGCTTCCGCCAAGAGTTACTGATGCTAATTGTCCGTATTTGCGTACTCATTTCCTTACTGATTGCGTAATTCACAAAGCCATTGTTATCCTGGAATTTGGTTGACCACATGATTCAGGTTGTATTACACCAATCACCTCATCCACCTCATTTTGTCGGATCTCCTCAGACATGCATTTTAGGGAATGAGGAGTACATTTTATACATGTCGAAAAACCTCAAGATACCCAAAATCATTTTTTTGGCTGAAATTACATATTTGCATTTGTGCATTGGAATTGTAGCATTTTATGTAGCACTGTTACCCCCTCAGAACTGAAAACTTTGACCTCCGGTATCTGCTGGTGAAGTTGGACAAAGTAGGACGAACTGTTTTGGACTATATATATAATAGTAGGGAGTAGGCAGGCAAATTCTCAGATAACATTTGGTTAAAGAATGTGGAAGCCTTTGCTCATAAAACTAACACCGATATGTTATATCTATTTTTAAAAATTTAATAAATCTGAAACGGTAAGTCCGATAAAAGGAATTCCCTATTCAACCTTGTTCCTCCTGACCTCCTCTTTGTGATTAAATACTTTTTTTATCATAAACACATGTTTAAAACAATAGTTTTGTTGTGTCTGAAGGAAAGAGCTGAGCGCACACCCTGCCAAGTCCAAATATGATGAAAATTTAAAAAATTCCATGGTTTTTGTTTCCTTAAACATTTAGTGTCAAGAATTGTGCTAAAAGTCTTGGCCAGCTTCTACTATTTAAATACAACTTTAGAATTCTGTAATTGGCACGTCAACGCCATTCGGATGTCAGTCATTGTCGCTTGAACTGTGTACGCATTTATCGTGCTTTGTAAATACAATTTAGAAGCATTTGCTGTAAAGTGTCAAGTGAAGTGTCAGAGGTGCATTCATAAGTAGTTTAATCGTGCATACATAGTTAATTGAATTGTTTATTTAACTTCTCTAATTTTAGGCTTCATCCCTGCAAAGTTAAATATATTCACGCTTACTGACATTTGCAGAGGTCATTAAATGACTGCATAGCATTTTACAAAGTTTGACCGACATTCAATGACATTGACATGCCAATTAGATATTTAAATTTTTATTTATCCAGCAGTCTTAATTGAGCAGGAACATGGAATTGGGCCACAATTTATGTGGAAAATTGAATTCAGTAGAGGCTGCGCAAAACCAGGGTACTCCCAAGCAAAAAAGCATGCATTGTAAAACATTATTTTTTGCTGAAAAAAACGCTTTTTTGCTTATAAGAAATTGATTCTGTTTTGCTGTTTGGATAATTTCAGCCTAAAACAACAATTCGTGAATATATTCCTCTCGAAAATTGACTGTATTCATAATAACTACAAAATACCTTCACAGTCTGCATGTTATTATGCATAAAATTGATAATAGAATTGAATCCATCATTTCATTTACTGCAAAAAATTTATTTTAATCGACACACCTGAAAATGCTTTTTATTATGAATTCAACTCTAAAGCATTTATTTATTTTAATTATTGAATATCATATCTTTCAAAATGTACCTATTAATTATACGGGGATTCCAACAAACACCAAAATAGCAAAAAAGCATCAATAAAGCAAAAAAATTAAAAAATCCGACATTGCCTCTCTTTTTTGCCTTTTAGCGAACCCTGTGCAAAACTAAAGCAATTGGTAGGACTAAATGTTCACGGAAACGAAATTCATAATTTTTTACAATTTTAATCACATTCGCACTTTGCAACAAGTATTGACTTTTTCTTTTGAGGTTTCACTTAATTCTTTGGAACCATGATGTCACTGTCTAAAAGGAATTTTCGACTGTACAATTTAACTTGTGTCAGGTAGTAATTAACTATTTTGAGTCTGGTGATTTCAATGTTAAAGCCAATAGACGATATTTCCATTGTGCTATTTGATACGGTAATTGTAGCGTTCTATCTAATATTCTTGCATAAATTTAAACAAATCATTTTGCCACCATTTGGTGGATAGATTGTTTCATATTTTGTCATCAATTGAACATTCTCTAAAGTGAAATGCTGACACACTTAAATATTGTAGTACCCGTTAACCCGTTGGTTCAGGCATTCATGTGCATTACATATTTGTGAACTGAATTTAACCCTTCCCTTAAAATGTCCACTTTTATTCAATTGCATGAAAAAGTGCTATACCTCTGATTATACGCCTATAATGGAAATCAATTTTCCTGTCGTCTGGAGTGCACACCTATAGTGACACATTACGCAGTAATTATTGGTCGTGTAAAATTTAATTATAATTCTGAGATAAAACTGATTCCTTGAGCGCTGTGAAACATAATAGCAATGCAACTCTCACTCACGAATCCAACAAATTTTGTATACACATTGCGCATTTGCCATTTCCAAAAATCAAATAACTGACAACACTTTTCAAGAAACCGGAAACTCTTTCAATTAAAAAGTGCGAACTCAGAATACTGAATATATATTACAATTTTAAGTTTCAAAAAATCAATTTTCCGATTACTGATTTCAAATTCTATTTTCTGTAAGCAATACACAATAAACAATCCGATTACATTAATCATGATATCAAAATTTGGTTTAATGTCTCTGCATGGTTTCACATAATTAAAATAAAGCGTGGGATTTACATTGTGCAGTAGATAATAATGTTTCCAAAAGGATGAAGACAGCACGTGCTTTCAAGTATTTTGCTTTATTTGTTGGCTGGTGTAGCGTGGTCGGGACAATCCCCTTCATTTGGGAGAACGGCTTGAAAATGAACAAAGGCAGGAAGAAATTAGCCCTCTTCCATAAATTTAAATGGTGGTTTTTCGTGATCAGTTACCACACGTGGTTGATGTTTATAATTGTAAGAGTCGTTGTCCTCTATTACCAGAACGATGTTCTGGTGGCCGGAAAAGTCCTCTACTTTGTCTTCATGGGAGCCTACTTGTGTTTGAACTTGCACACAATCTTATGGAAGGGGGAAGAACTGATGGCCTTAGTCAACTGTTTCTACAAAACCTCCGAGCAGTGGCGAAGTAAGTCAACAATTTCATGGGGCTCTGTGCAGGATAATTTTAACTACAAGTTAGCAGTAGTTAAAATTATATTGGACTCTGTGGCTAATGCAATAGAAATCGCACTTGAATGC
>JABASC010004766.1:0-11298 GCA_019776185.1 Plutomurus gul | reverse complement strand
ATGTAGCAGTTATGTCGAAGTGAGGAGGACAGCTCGGGAACGGGACGGATACGCAAGGCCCTCCTGTTACCATCAACCGACTAATGCAACCACTGACAAGAATCGTGTGCTCAGAAAGAGAAAGGGAAAGAGAGAGAGAGAGAAGCCGAATCTCATTGAGTAGAGGAAGGATGAAAATAAAATCGAAATTGATGTGGATCGTCTTGTGTTCTGTTCTCTGATGCAATCTTCCGTTGAGCTCCCTGTATTCCCTCTCCATCTGAGAACATACCTTAACTACATATGAAATATCTCTACAGCTACGTTCCTACACTTTCCTGTTCCCTGTATAGCAGACTTTAGGTAACTTATTTTACAGAGGGAAGGGATACGAAAGAGAGAGAGAAGTGTTTGTGATGCCATAATGGGGAATGTAAAAATGCAGTGAAGATCTTCATCTTTTTGCCTGCTTCTTTTAGTTACTCACCCATTTACCCCTACTTACTCCGTCTGTCTTCCCTATTACAGTCAGCTACTAATGCTCCACTTTCCATTAACTCCGCCATCTCCAACTCCTGTTGGCCATGTCATGTTTCTCTCTCTCTCTCTCTCTCTCTCTCTTTCAGTCTCTTAGTAGCAGTGAGGGCGAGACTTGATTGTGAACAACAGCGAACTAGACAGACGACGGCATTTCATACGAATAAGTATACAGAGTTACAAGTATACTGTACTATGACTATTAGTATTGCTTTCTGTAGGAAGGAGTGGATAGAGACGAGAGAGAGAGAGAATAATCTGAAGGTAATATATATTCCAACAGCAATTTCTCTTCCAGTTATTGTTAGTTGTTCGTTTAGCCTGTTCTTTTTTCGACGCGTTTACTCATCTCGACCCGACTGCTAACCAATGCATTATTTATGATTAGCCAGGGAAAGTCTTGCTAAGAGAGAGAGACGCGACAAGAGAAGAATAAGAGACAGGACAGACTTACTCATTTCCTCGTCAGTTTCCCAAAGAATCCAAATTATGATATCTCCACTGCACTACCAGTCTCTTCTGTCTCTGTGACTGTGGAACCCACTTGCCACTTTCTACTTCCCACTTGTCACTGAAACAGGCACCGATAAAGTAGCAAAACTATTCTCTAGGATTCTAAAAACCAGCAGCGCCCTGTGCAAACACATTATCTGTGAATGTGTGACAGACAATACGTTCTCTCGTTTAATATCAGCTTGTAGTTTATCATGTAGAAGAATTAGTTTCTGTTCATGGGAGGAATCGCCTCGATTTAATTCCTCTCTGCAACCTTGTCCACTTACAAGTGCCCTTCGCTTGACTTTTATTACCCCTATTCTCTCTCTAGTGTTACGCTCACGCCCAATTGACTTTCACTGCAATTCTTTTCCTTTCTTCACCGCCACCGACTCTTCCGACCGTTCCACCTTCTGCTTTCTCCGCAAGCACGCATCGGCATAGCTTTGTCTGTCCCACTAGCGATCTGCAAAAATTCCAAATCAAGTTCAAGGCTTCACATACATAATTCCATTAGGCAAAGAATACTAATGTGAATCTTGTAATTAAAAAGACCTTTAATACCAGTCACTCGAGGTGAAGGTTATTGTGGACGACCCTTAACTGTTAATTGAAAGCATGCGCTTCCCTGCCTTCATATTATTACATCTATGAATGCATAAATGCAGATATATACCTGTACATTGAATTAATGAAATTACTTTTTAACAGAAATCAAAACTAATAAAGGGACTTCGAGTGCAGCAGAAAATCAAGTGGTAACCCTTCCAGGTAATTAATCATTTTCTTTTACATTTTCTAACTTGAACCCCAAGACTGGCTAATTAAGTTGTCAAAGTGCACTCGTCAATTTTGTACATTTTAGATAAACCTCTGTGGTCAAATGAGATTTGTTTACCTTTTCAGGGTTCGCTACCCCTCCGATGAGTACTGAAAGTAGGAATTCAGGAAATCACCATACAAACAAAGATTCACTTTGGACAACGTACGGTAAGTAAAATGCTGCTGTATTTTTGTTGAGTAAAGTATTTACTTAGTTTCGTGAAGCAGTGTGACCACTTCTCTCTCATCTCTTCAGCAAAGATATAAAATGTGCATGCGGATAGCTGTATCATTATTGGGGTGAGTTAGCACGTGGACGAGTTTGGAGACGCTCCTTGAGGAGGGGGGAGGGCGGTGCGCACACAACAGACAAATACATGGGGGAAGTCAAGTGCGTTCGCAATGGCTCTACAAATGAATTCAATGACAAAGTAAATTTACCTTTCGTCTCTCTCGTCGCTAGTTCTTTCTTCTGGGAACGGCTCCTTCTAAACGCAATTGTGCATATTAGTTAGTGGAACAGGAATTCAAAGTGGCATCTTCATTGACGAATGCTTCACTTGACTTGTTAGCTCGGCCATTTATATATATATATATGTGTATCTCCCGCATTGTCATTTGGTATTAATTTCTTCTCTTGTGTTTTCCATTAATCAACTAAAACAAAGTCAACAGATACTTTGCTTTCTCCCTGGCTCTCTCTGTGTGTGACAATATATTATATGAATAGGGGTATAGGGGTAGAGTGGTGGAAATGTGAACAGTCAGAAGATATATTGTTAATGTTTGGTGGTGGTGGTGGGAGATAAGGTGTGTGAATCTGTGAATGTTTCTGCGTGCAGTGTCTGATGGGAAAGTAGGATGCCGGGGAGGGGGGCAAGAGGTGAGCAAGAAAAGTGTTAATGATTGTGAATATTCATGAGAAAGTGAAAGAAGGACGAGAGAGGAAACGAGACGGAAGTTTTCAGTGTTCTTTGCTGATGTGACAGTTAAGTCGTCTCTTGCCTCGACCGTCCTCTTCTCTCTCCTCCGCGTCGTCGGAATAACTTCACAGAGAGAAGGAAGATTCTTGGAAGGAATAGGATGACTGATTGTCTGATGGAAATCCTATCGACTGTAAGAATTGAGAGATTTGCTCGAATGAACATCAACCTTCTCATTTTATTCTTCCTTCCTTATTCCCACTTCTCTTTCTTCCTTCGCCAGTTAAGTAGATGCCTTGTGACGTCGTTCGTGGCATCTCCGGGGTGGCCCTGAAAATATTTACTGTACCTATCCGTTGCTCAATTTTTCTCCTTGGAAAAAGACCACTGCTCCCACTTTTGTATTTCGCAAAGGATGAAGTGGTCGTTCATTGTATGCATTTTCCCCCAATAGAGCCACTTTCCCCCACTCACCATTTCTTCGGCTGTCGTTTACCCAATTCATTGTTTCCATTACTTGTATTTCCCCTGCTCAGCATTTGCAACACTCATCATTGATGTGTGCACACATCAATCTCTTCATTTCTCCTCTCTGTTTCACGTTAGATTGCACATTTTCCCCCAATTTCTTCTCTCTAACAAAGGAATCAAGAATGAAGAAATTTTACAGTGGGCGAAATTGGGGCAAAAGAATTATGTGTAGTGAAATCATGTTAAGGAAAAAACCTCCCTGTGGTTGATGCATTTTTTTGATTGTTAATCATACTTTTATCAGAAGGCAAATAATCAGCAGTTCATTCCATTAGAATTTCGATTTCTGTTTTCCCTACTGGACTCTAGTTGAGTTTTTGCCCAAAAAAGAATTAAAGTTTTCTTATTCTTTAGCACGTTGACCTCATGGCGCAACACTGGCCCACATTTATTTACGTAGGTTGTAGACTGGCACATGAGGAACTTTTTGCAAACTTTATATTATACTTTCTGTATGCTCCTCTCTATCGGTGTAATATACGGGCCGCCTGCTTGCCTTTTTGCAGCAGAGGGTATATTTGTTTTCTACTTTTCCTGCGTGATGAAGGAGAAAGTAGGAGAAAGTGTAGTAAGGGCGTATGGAGGATGTCCCAAGAGTTAAAAAGTGGTTGTAGTAATAGTAGTAGGAAAGCAGGTATTTAGAAGTGAGTGTGGCTGAGAAGTGGGTGGTTAGCTGGTCTTTTGTTCATTTCACCTCCTGCACTGCAAATCCTCGATTCGAATATCTCCACCACTCGTACAACAAGAAAATTCGTGTTCCGTCTTATTGAGCATTTCCTGCATTGACTTAACACGAGACTCGTAATCTAATGTAAGTGCGTACATATTGTGAGTATTGGAAATTGAAAGAACTGTCAAAAGTATTTACTTTTTTTCTCGTCGTGCTCGTCGCAGCCGTCAGTGCGGCGGAATAGCCTTGGTCTACAGAGACTCCTCACTCCTCATACATACAAGTACATGCAGTAGTCAGTAGTACGTGTGTAGAAACGATAGAGCAGCAAATATCTGAGGCAGGACAAGAAGACAAGTCGCGAGACAAGTCAAGGAGAGTAAAAAGAATGAGAGTTGTAGTTAGCGTGATCCAGTTGATACAAAAAATGAAATCGTTTTATTTTGGCTGAGTGCGTTTCGTTGGTTTGTTCAGTGTGCTGCTCTTTCCTTCATCTTTCTTAAGACTGCCACTGTGGATCCATGGAAAACTGAGTGAGTTCGAATGGATTGGATTGCCATGTTTTGTCCTTGGCTGGCTCTGTTTCGCATCGCCTACATTTGCCCAGGCACCCCAAATGGCACGGCTACAAAATCCACTGTACTTACAACATATCATCTATTTATCGATGACTCAGCGATCTGCATGAATGTATATGTATGTGTGTGTGTGTGTGTATGTAGGTAGTAGTCTCGTGCTCGTACGCCTTCCACTACTTACTTAATGGCTCTTCGTCTTCGTCGCACTTTCATTCTCCCGTTTAATATTTCCCCTCGCAGACTTTGTCTTTGTGTTTCCTGTGGAACAGCACACACACACACACACACACAGACACAGAGACAGACACACATAGACACGACGAGATGGTAGATGATGCAGAGCCAACAAGCCAACCGTTCCGCATAGCCATTCGCTTTTTCATCTCTCCTGCATCTCATTCAGGCAAATTGATAGTAAAATATTGTTTTAGATTTTATCGGCTCCCGTAAATTTCCTGTGGCATCTCGATGCAGGCGCAATTCACTTTTTATCCTGCGCCCGAATAAAAAAATCGGATTTCAATGAGGCTACATATTTATGTAGCGACCTATAGAGGTTTACCCTATCTGTTCTCCTGCTTTACTTACTCTCTCACCCAAGTAACTGCGACACATGCAGTAATTCTGCTGCTGGAGAAAGTAATCGTCGTGTGCAGTGCACACACTGCAGACTGTGCAGACCCACAGTGCCTGGGCGCGCATTTAGAATGGTGAGTGAGCGTCAGTGTGAAAAGCCAACGAGTCTGAGTGCAGATTTAAGATGAAAGCCAATTGGCAATCAAATTGACATGGGAGAGTGACAGCGACAGCGTTTAGTCAACAGTGTCAAATATTGCCCGTGAAATTTCATGGCAAGTGTATAAAAGATTTTCAGAGACGATGACGAGAGAGACGATGACAAAAGTCACCGAGCCATCGAGACAGAGTCAAGTGAAGTGAGGCCAAGATGATGGGAAGAGTTAAAAGAGAAAGTGAAAAGATGTGATGGGAAAGATATATTTTATAGTTGCTGGGGTTGGGAGGTAAGTACTGGCAGAGATAATATAAGTGGGTAAGTTGAGATGAGAGGCAAGTGTCTGAGTGCGACTCTTGACTCGGCTCTTTGTGAACTATAAACTGATTGATGACTTGATTCGTTTCATTTGGCAGCTGTGGCTCCCAGAGATTCCGTCGTGTCTTCTCATGATCCCAAATCTGAAATCAGGACAGATGACATCTCCACGTCCAATGGTCTCCCAATCGTCACCCCACCCTCCCTCCTCTCAAACATCACCCTCATTCTCAGTCTCCTGCTCCTTTGCAGTTCCAGATGAAAACACATGCAGGACCCCACGGTGTCTACCTGGTCTGCTCTATCACTGGGTCACGACTGCTGAACCCCGACGAATACTTAGGAACCCAGCCCACCCCCATACTGCATCGCATCCATGTCGCAAAGCTCATCATTAACCTCCTCTTACGTAATCTGTCATAATCATCACACAAAAATTATAAGTTCCCTTCTCCAGTTTTCATGTTCATGATTTATACGATTACGATAATATTATTTATGCATATGATCACGATCTTTGTGTACCTGTGCTGGCAAGTGACACTAATTCTAAGAAGATAAAACATAATCTCAACAACAAATTAAATAAATAATAAATAAGTTAAATATTAAATTCTAAATACGATGTATGATGTGTATGCACAGGGTGGGCTGAGAAGTCTCCCTCCAATCAAATGTGTAACTATACATATAAATACTATCTTCAATAATGCACTAATTAATTGTCACTTGGCTTTGGGTTATGAATTGTACAGTTTTTTACAATCTGTTATTTCATTACCTTATTTTAATGTGCAGCTAATTACAGTCATATTCGTTTGTTTGTAAATATCATTTTATTCTGATTGACGAGCCTGAAATTAAAATTTAGAAATCGAAAGTTGTAAACCATAAACACTCATTAAAAAATTCTGAGCATAAGCCATTGGTTTATGGGCCTTACAACAAGAAGAAATCGATATTATTAAAAAAACACAACTGAAGGTGTGCACCGTAGGTTAACGAATTTCTTTTCTTATATCTGTAATTTATAATCCAAAGTTAAAGTGTAATTAATCAGACTGTATTGGAGAAAGAAGTGCAATTTGATTATGAGAGGGCCATTTCGCATCACCCCATACCATGATGTAATGACTGTATAATTAAATAAGGATAGAAGCACGTACTTATTGTACTGCACTGTAAACTGTAACGTATCCACTGTACTTTAATTGTGTACATTGTACATACACACTTCATGTGTGCCATAGCTTTAGTGTATGTAAAAACTCTGAAGAAGCTTTGATACGAATGCAACCTTTGACTTACTACATCCTCAGTTTCCTCAGCATCTAGACTACCCATCAATATGACATCATCAATAAAGGAATCTGTCCAGCTGGAACGGATGTCAAGAACATAAATAATAATAATAATATCATTGAGCAGATGTAATCATTGTGTTGTGATGTGCGATGATTTGTCTTATCCATGTCAAGGACAGCGGGTGCAACCAGTGCAAGTGTCACAGCAAATGACACCTTGACACTGTCCATCGTCACAATGGAAATGGAGACGACAGACGACATTGAAAACACGAATCATCAATTGTGTCTCTCCGTATAACAATTATGTCTTGTGTGCATTGGAGTCCATGTGCAACCTTTGAAATGTCAGTGCCAATACTAGCACACACAGCACGCTCATCACAATTAAAGCCCTGTCACAAATATAAGAATAAGATGTTTCGTAATAATCATAAAATACAATATTAAGAAATGCAAATTTCTAATCTCCGAAATTGTGGAGTTGATTTACACGCTTGAAATAGGAAAAAGAATATCTTTTACTGAATAATACTCTCATGTGCACTATTAGCTCGTAAGTATTGGGATGCACTCCATGATTTATTTCTATGTACAGTCATTAAATTTATGTTACAAAAATATATCGCACATTTGTATCCTGATTTGTAAAAAATTCTATCTTCTCTCTGGATAGAATATAGCCAATTGTACTTTGCCCATTTCCAGCTAGAATATTTTCTGGAGGAAGAAAACTGAGAATAATGTAGTAGGCAGTTGTTGGGAAGGATGGAATCAGAGAAAGATGAAACGTGAGCTACTAACTACGTGTACTACTACTATAAGTACTGTGTACTACTATGATTATGTTCTTTGACTGTTTAAGAATAAAGAGGACGGAGAAATGGAGATCGTGTTCACTCACCGCAAATACTTGACTTGACTGCTGGAATATCATGTAAGTGGAGACAGAGAGAGAGAGAGAGAGTATAATATAGCTACTTACTAATTGCCAAGTAGATAATTAGTCTGTCATGTTGTTGAGAAAAGTGTCCGTGCATATTATGTCTGTAAAGCCCATGTCCGGAATTTAATAAAGCCACACAATGAGTTTATTCACATTTCTATATTTACTCTGTAGTTTGTCAATTTATGTATGCACATAGAATCCATTACACTTTATTCAAAACACTCTGCACAGAGAATTCAATTTTATATCCAATATGTTTCAGTTCATCAGAACGTGAGCAAAATATCTAAATTTGACAGTAGCCCTTTGCTGGGAATTTTTCATTTTTGCAAAAAAGAAATTCATTGAAACACGTCTTAAGAGAACATTTAACCATTGGATTAAGAAATGAAAACAGAACTGTACTGATTTGAAGTTAAATGAAATACAGAGTACAAACTGCACACAAATGACTGCACGATGTTTACTGAATAGAACTTTTTAATAAAAAAGAATTATTTGCAGTAATTATTTCAGATCAATTAATAACTGCACGACGTTTATTAAAAAGATATTTTTTATTAAAAAATTATTTGCAGTAATTATTTCAGATCATTTGTTTAGAAAATCTTTTAATACAAACATAATGTTTATTAAATAGAACTTTTTTTTATAAAAAAAGGTAAAATGGACGCAGAAAAGGAAATTCATTCAGTTCTAAATGTAGAGTAAACCCTGGCATCAATATTAATATGTAATATGATACACATTTTCAACATTCACACAATTTATCATACCTTCCAAGATGTAACACTTAGTGTAGTTTTTGTGTGAACAATTAATATGGGCCAACAAATCAGGTTTTAAATGCAATAGCTATAGTACTCATAAACAATTCGATATTCATCTGCCAGATGAAAATCTCAGACAAAACGTTATTATTTTACTGTTATGTAAGCATAGATAAGAGTTGGGATGAATTACTAGTGGGAGGGGTG
Source organism: Plutomurus gul (assembly GCA_019776185.1). Classification (NCBI taxonomy): domain Eukaryota; kingdom Metazoa; phylum Arthropoda; class Collembola; order Entomobryomorpha; family Tomoceridae; genus Plutomurus; species Plutomurus gul. The sequence goes on along the minus strand of JABASC010004766.1, from coordinate 2,482 downwards.
TGGTGTTCGCATTACAATTTCATTCTTCATTTTGTGGGACTCTACGGGATGGTCATTAAAAGAAGACAATGACAAAAAATGGTCGTTATACATTTTGTAAGCAATTGGACGACGATGTTGGTGACTAGGAGCGAGGGGTGGGGACAGTTGATGAGACCAAAGGACAAAGAGTGATTCTCCGTTGTTAGTCAGTCGCTTGGCTTGACAAAGAGCGAAGGCAGAAACTATGACGTTGACTTGACAGTCATTTCTGCTGGTGACAGTTTGGATGTGGACGGAAGATGAAATGAATAGACGAAACATGAAGATAACTACACTAAGCACATGAAATGGAGATCTTCCTCTTAATATTGCCACATGCATGTTCGTAGTAAAGAAACCAGGCATTTATTTATGTAATAAGTAATTCGTACTTGACAAAAGTTATAATTCTGTTTCTCTACCAAACAACTTTCCAACAACTTTTGCTTCTTTCCTAACGATTTGTCATTGGTCTACATAGCAATTAACATACAGCTAATAATATCATATTACGTATTACATTTATAAAGCAGTTACATTTCTGGGGAAGGAGAAGAAGTGAGTGAAATGACAGGAAATGACAGGAACAGGAAAAGATCTCCCAAAAGTCCAATAATTGTATCTCTGGATGCGTCATCTGAAAATATTTCACAAAACACTTAAACTGTGAAAACGCCGGAAACAACGTTGGATAAGGGGAACGAGTCATTTCGTGGCATGTCATATGTTTTATTAAGTAGTTGGTTTGTTCGTGGCTTCTTGATCGGCTGTTTCCATCTCACCTACTCACGTCCGCTTTCACTCCAAATGACCTCAAACTATCAACTTCCCTCCCATTTCTTCGTAACTTGAACTGGGACAAAGAATGCTTCGTGCTTCTTGGAAAATTCGACATACAATCTGCCTACTTTCCCCCTTCGTAAAGTTTTCACAGACAGAATGAGATTTTTAAACTGTTAAATAAAAATCATTCTTCAGTCATATTGAATTCTAAGAATTCGTGCTACTTCTCGCATTTACTTAGGTGCACTGTTCTCCTTAGGAAAAGAGAAAGTCGACTGAAATGATTCCAGCAAATATTAAACTGAAGAATGTACGTAATAAAGTTGCCGGCGAGTGAATGGTAGAAATATATGTAGGATTATGGAAATGGTATTGTACAACATATAGAACCGAGTCAGAAGAAGGAATATCACGTAAGTATTTAGATTTGAGAGTTTCAGATTTAATAAATTTGGCAGTTGCTCTTATTTGTTGGCAGTAGTTAGTTGAGTTCGACTTGGTTTCCTCTCCATCCTCCCACCGACCTCAACCAGCCAACCCAACCGCACACCATCCAATGACATTACACATAACAGAGTTGCTGGAAGACGTGACATTCAACGCTGTGGTGGTTCCATTCCATCTCCTCGTCTCTCTCTTTGCTGCTGCTGCTGCTTCTGCTGCCTTTCTGCCATTATAAATTGCAGTCTGTGCACCCTTCATCGCAATACTCACACTACTAACTGGAATATGTACATTTGACTTTCACCAGAAGCAGCTTTCACTGCGTACACAGACACTTGCTACGTGTTGTAGGTACTAGGACGTAAGAGGAACATTCGTCTCGTTGGGATTAATCTGAGCACGATTAGACAAGAAGTGTATACGGACTCGACATGACACGACACGATGGAAACAGAGACTGAGAGACAGGCAACCGTTCACTCAGTCACTTCTCCCTTTCCACTTGCAACAAACTTTCTGTTTTCTAATAACTTGGATTTTATTTGAATTATACATGGGCAGATAGGCGGCCAGGCTACAGAGACCGAGACTCGCTCTCGCATTCCTTATCACATTTACATAACTGTCTCAATCTTCAACTTCTTTTCAATTATTTCCACTTAGTGTGCACGAGATGGGGGGTCATCCGATCCACTCCAAAACAGGACACCCAAATCAACTAATTCAGTCGGTCATGCCAAAACTCATAATTCTCACGAAATATTCTAACTTCAAAGTTAATTATTTGGGCGCTACGCATTTACATTTACTGAATGCACGAATCTACACTGTCAGCTGCACCAGTTATGCAATAAAGGAATTAATAAAAGCATGTTACGACTGCAAAGCAAGTACTTTTTAAGAAACAAATAAATGGAGCAGTAGAACATCCAAAATAGTTTGTGAAATTGAAATTTAAATCATTTCAAGTGTATCTGAAGCTCAAAAAATTTATTTTCCCGCTGATTCCTTCACATAGACTCCTACTTAATGAATGGGGATTGCAATATTTATTATTAAATATAAATTAAATTATACTAATAGTGTTTTAAGGTTCTAAATATACATAAGGTGGGTTGCTAAATTTCAAAGAAATCATTTTATCACAAAGTGAAAGTTAGTGCCCGAAGCCATGCACTTACCATGGTGTAGGGGAAAACGAGATGTATTTTTGTTTTTATGTTGCCAAGAATAA
>JABASC010004765.1:0-11302 GCA_019776185.1 Plutomurus gul | reverse complement strand
AGTAAGTACAAAATGTTGAACTAAAATCTTTGTTTTTTACCTTATTTCTTATGTCATATAGTCATATACCATTGAAATCAGCGTAAAATTCCGCGTCGAATGGTATGTTACACGTTTTAATTGGCGAGGGGGCCATTTGTGTGAAATGTTGAAACTTTCACACTGTTCAGCACGGTAGGCGTCGGTTAGGCAGGGCAGAATTTGGCCAAGATATGGAGTTGTATTTGATTTCAGTCTTGAGGACTGAAAATTCAATCCTGGTTTGCACAGCAAATATTTGCACGACAAAGTTGGCTTTAAGGATCTCCACGAATTAGATGAGGGACGATCTTATATTGAGTGAATCTCAGAATCCACACGATACTGTAATGTCTTAGGACGATCCATGGTTGGCCTTAGGCTCATGGCAAATGTTTCCTCGTTTCCTCCGTTTCCTCACAAATGTTTCCTCGTGACGTCATTCCTCGTTTCCTCCATTTCCTCACAAATGTTTCATCACAACGTCATTCCTCGTTTCCTCCGTTTCCTCACAAATGTTTCATCACAACGTCATTCCTCGTTTCCTCCGTTTCCTCACAAATGTTTCCTCGTTTCCTCCGTTTCCTCACATATGTTACCTCGTTTCCTCCGTTTCCTCGTTCTTTCATTCTTTCACACAGGGGCATAGATGGCCGTTGCGTTTGGGCTCCGGCCGGCCTCCACAGTAATTTCTGGGCTCCGGCCTCCACAATAATTTTAGGGCTCCGCCTCCAAAGAATTTCCTGGGCTCCGGACTCCGGAGCCCGGCCATCTATGCACAGGGGGAAACATTTGTGAGGAAACGAGGAAACATTGTCACGAACGTAAGTCCAACCCAATCCATGAATGACGTCTGAAATTTTGCGGGGGTTCTGAAAAATCATACATGTGAAGACAAGGGGGAGAGGGGAGTAATCGCGTATACGACGTCGTCACTTTTTCAAAAATGGAAATTCGCTTAGGCGAATTTCCATAAGTTGTCCACTTTTCTTCGGGATTTGTCACTAATTTCACCATTTGAAGGAGAAAATAATTAGTAGTAATAGCATTGTAAAAACTATGAATCAAATTAATTTGTTAGCAACCAAATTTAAATTGTTAATTGTGCTAAAAAAATATTTGGTTCTAATAAAGTGTTTGTTTTATTTTGGAGCTGAAAATTTGGAGAATAGCGAGTGAACACAAGTGGTTTCAATTTTTCACTTTTTTGTCTCAGTCTTAGTCGATTCTTGACCGGTATAGTTACAGAAACAACGAGGGAGCTTTTGTTTTATGAAAATTTCCTTGGGGCGCTACGGCGAAATGAATTTTAAATCTATTGGGCTAATATAATATGGTTCGATGGATTTCGTTCAAATTTGGTATGCGTGGTCCCAACATTCCCCAGGGGGGTTTGTGGGGAAATTGGAAAATTCCAGTTCCTTAAGGTCAAACAGAGGTTTTTAATTTTTTGGAAACTTAACTTTTCTTGAATAATGGCAATTGAAATGTTTGACCTCTGTGTTTGACCTTAAGGAATTTGGATTTTCCAATCTCCTCAAAAACGCCCCTGGGAAATGTTGTTGGGACCATTTGTAATAAATCTGAACGACATCCATTGAAACATATTCGAAAAATTCATCCCAAGAGTTTTAAAATTCATTCCACCGTAGTAATTATTACAAATAAGCTCCCTTTCCGTAACTTTTGTCAAGAATCTGAGAAACAAGTGAAAAATTCACTTTTTGGTTTCTCTCGCTATTCTCTAAAAATTCAGCTCTTAAAGTTTTGTTGAGGGACGGGGTAGTTGTTGAAGACGTCGCAGTCGCATTTTAGGGGGTTCACAATTTAAGACTATTAGCGATTATAGGGGGGAGTTAGTAAAAAAAATGGCCAAAAATTGCAGACGTCTTTGATGGATCGTCCCTGACCCTGCGTAATATTCATTTTCAGCATGGTTATACTCAATTTCAGGAAAATCCATACCGAAATGTAATGACTCCGTATATTGCGCAGTATGCTGAGATTAAAAGATTAAATAAAGCCGTACTGAAATTGTGCACAATTGTAAGTGCTGAATTGTGCCGTACTGAAAAATATTGTTGCTAAAAGTGCACGTCTCGTCTTCCTTAATTGACCAATTTTAACACTTTAATGTACTCTAATGGTGCTACTATATATTATTAGTGGATTCAAATCAAATGAGTTTATGTAAGTATACTGTCGCTGCCACTGCCACGCGTCAACTACAGCGGCAGCGTTAGTGAAACCTATTCATGTTATTCATCTTGTGTGGTCCATTCTCAATAAAAGAATAAAGTCGCCCTGTGGTTTATCTAGGTTTTTAAAATAATATGCTGTTTCACTTTTACTCAGGTGCAGGTACAGCTGATACGAAAAATTAGACCCTTCCAAGCACCACAGAAAAACACTGGCAATCACCAATTATGCACTTGCTCCAAGCGAAGAAATCGTGCATGTTTTGTCACTGCAAAAAAGAGGCTCAAAGTCCAAGTTAATGTGCTTTGACTGTCAGTAGTGTTTTGACCTAATCTATTTATCTTTTCTTCAAATGAATAATTTGCAGAAACTGTGCTAAACTGGCAAAATGAAGGCAGTTTGTAAGAAAATATATTGGTGTCTGCTGATGTGCACGCAAATTGTGTGCACAGTATCCAAGAAAGATAATGTAAACCCTCTTCAAGATGATTTTTCTGCAGCTGTGCCTAATCTACTAAAAAACGGGGACAGCAAGGTAAACCATTGATTTAACGTAATTTAGACAATATTTTTACCCAATAAGTTATTGTCATTTAGCATACGTTAATGAAAGGAAAATTGAAATGAAAATTGAAAGTGAATAAGCCCTCCAACAATCGTAACGTAACCGTTATGGCCTACATTGGCTAGCAAAGAACGAAAAGTATTAGATACAATTTTCCGCATTCCTCGGTTTGTCGGTTTATTATGCATTTTTGAAATTACAAATTTTATACATATTTATTTGTGTTGAACTGTGGTATTGAGATCTCAATTACAACTACAACATGTAAGTTTAGTTAAAAGGGGCACATATGTATTCATTCCCAGTGTCAAAACTGAATCCATATAATAATGGTTTCATTTTTTGGGCGAAGCATGCGGGTTTCTAATAGAACTTTTGTTTAGGAAAGTGGTACGGAGTTGGTGCCGGATCCGACGAGCACATTGTTACTAGTTTCAACATTAGATGGTTCATTAACTGCCCTGGATAGACTATCAGGTCAAGTTCGATGGGTTTCAAAAGATGAACCTATGATTCGAGTTCCTATGGGTGGACAAAATCCATCAGTTCGTCCCCCTTTCTTTTTACCTGATCCAAAATCTGGAGAGTTATACATTTTAGGGAGGCACCGCAACGTAAAGAAATTACCTTTCACCATACCTCAGTTGGTCTCGATGGCACCTTGTCGCAGTACTGAAGGACTTTTATACACCGGGAAGAAGGTACAAATATTTTGTGAAAATTCAATAAATTGTCTAATGCATAATGTTTGTACTATAAATTGATTACAAATACATTTTGTCGTATAGTTGGATATGTGGCTACATTTAAACCCTTTAACTGGAGAAAAAAGCGAAATGTCGTCAAATTCAGATTCTACTTGCCCAGCACCAGGAGGTTCAACGTCAACTAACGATGAAGCCAAAACGAAACCACTGCTTATTGGAAAAAGTGAATACACAATTTCAATGGTAGACGGACCAAGAAAGTGGAACGTTACCTTTCACGATTACGCTTCTGTGGAAATGAATCCTCAATCTTTACAAGATTACGGTAAATATAATGGAGTCTTGTTTATTTTCCGGTTAAAAATCACATTTATCTATGCATTTATTTTGTGGTGTTTATTTATGCAGAATTAGTTCATTTCACTTCTCCATCAACTGGAACAGTCCTCACGTATGAACGAGAATCGGGCCAACTTATATGGCAGTCTGAACTTGACACTCCTGTAATTGCGTTGTACACGATAGACTGCATTCATTCAACTTTGACATCCATCCCTTTTCAGTCCATAGCTGTAGAAACATTAAATCGATTCAAAGTACCTCAAGCCCATGCAGACAACAGTCAATTGTCTCCAACCCTTTATGTTGGCGAGTGCCCCTATGGCTTATATGCAGTACCAAGTCTCGTGGATGAGACGGTACTACCGATTTCTGGAAAAAAATCAGAGTTGCCTTATTTAATTGAAGGTCCAGCCTCGGATGTTGAAACTAATGACGGTGTGAAAACAAAACCGCCTTCTAACAAGTCTAATGATTTGGAAGGGGACATAATTCTTCTTGGTCATTACGAAGTGCCTGAAAATCCAACAACCCCCACCCCTCCTGAGAGACAAATTACGGTAGCGTCTTCAGAGGGCAATTCAAATACTAGCGGGCAGCTCAATATCCCTAAACCGGAGCCTAACAAAGTTATACCTTCCGATGAAAACAAAAAGCGTCCAAAGGAGAATACGAAGGGAAATGGTCCATATCCAGTTACTCCAAATAAAGTTCCTTTTCCGCCTCCACCGGTTCCAAAAAATAAAATGAATCCCCAAGAACCTCGCGCTCAACCGGAAAATCGAAAAGAGAAACCATACATAGTTGTAACAACAGCCGTCATCACCACCGTTGTAACAATTGCTGTAATATCACTCGGGTATGTGACGGTGACAACCATAAAAAAGCACAGCGGTTCAGGGACATCCAGTGAACCATCTTCACAAAAATCGTTGTCGAAAGACGAAGAAAGAGATACATTCCCTGACAATTTTCAGTCTGAAACTATTCATCAAAAGATGGCTTCTGCGGATGGTTCCATTATCACCATTGGAAAAATAAGTTTCGAACCTGGATCTGTTTTGGGGAAAGGGTGTGAAGGCACATTTGTTTTCAAAGGAAAATTCGAAAATCGTGATGTTGCAGTAAAGAGGATTTTGCCTGAGTGCTTTGCATTTGCTGATAGAGAAGTCGACTTGTTAAAGGAATCAGATCAGCATGCCAATGTCATACGATACTTTTGTACAGAATCGGATGGCCAATTCAGATATATTGCTCTAGAATTATGCTCTGCTACATTAAGTGATTGGGTTGAGGGCAAATTTACTCATGAAAGTATTCGTCCATTGGAGATTTTACGAGAGGCGACAGATGGTCTGGCACATTTGCATTCCCTAAACATTGTTCATCGGGATATTAAGCCTGCAAACGTTTTACTTACAGTCTGCTCGTCATCAAAACGAGTCAGAACAATGATTTCAGACTTTGGACTTTGCAAAAAGCTGACAGCTGGAAGGTATTGTTCTAAAATCAAATATTCAAACACATTTTAAACTCACGAACGAAGTGTTTGCACCATACATATTTACATGTATCATGTTTGCACCGAGTACATTAGTGAACTAAAAAAATGAATTTTTCCTTCTTCGTGTACCGCGGATAACTTTGCAATGCACGATGAGTAAGTACAAAATTCACTTTTTTTATTTATTCACTGTTGAACATGTGAATTAAAAATGGGTGGGATTCATGCAATGAAAGAATATTAAAATTAACGAGTTCAAAATAAAACTGAAAATACCAGTTAGCAGCGGTCATCGCATAATTGTGAGCTTACTAACAATAAGAGTGGAATATCTATAAAACTGATTTTTTCGGTCCAGTTTTAAATTCGTTAATTGAAAGTTGTGGGCGAGTTTTGCAAAAAACAAACAATACAATCGTATGCGTTTGTATTACCACATTTAAATTTTATTGATTGTAAATAAATTAATTTAAAATTTAATGAAGGGCTAGCTTCTCCAGACGATCAGGCGGCATTCCTGGAACAGATGGATGGAGTAAGTTTTATTTCTTATATGTATTCATCACCAAATTCATCACTATATGCAAGTTAGGTTCGGTTCCCCTGCTCTCCATAGGAAACTCTAAAGTAGTATAATATTACTCTATGAAATACACCGTAGTTAACAAACTTTTTATTCGTTATTGCAGTTGCACCGGAAGTAGTCAGAAATTTGAACACCCAACCAGAAAGAATGGTACGTATAAAACTATTGCAACTGTAGACAAAAATATCTAAAGTTGTAATTTGGGTTCCTCAAAGTCTGATCGTGTCTGAGAGCCTGCCTGCACCACCACGATGAGGATGAGCCATTATTTGAGATAAACCCAAAACTAAAACAAGGAAATATCGTATATGGAAGTGTGCGCTGCGCGCTGGTCACATAACCCCCTTTAAAATAAAATGACATAGTTCCACATAAAGTTTTTAAAACTCCTACCCCGAGGTGCGGGTTTAGGGAGCGCAAAGAGTTTTATTGGGGCGGAAGAGGGAACGGAGCGCAACGACTTTTGTAACATTAAAGAGCGGAGCGCAAACCTAACACTGCACCTCTGTAGCCTACTCCTGTGCCCGCCACTGGGGGAGGGTGCACAATTCGTGGGATTTTGTGGACGTCTTTAATGGATCATTCCCAACGCTCAATATAATTTGGCTTTGTCTATGTACAATCACCGTCTAATGCCCTTTTCCATTTTCTATTTATTTCAGACTCACTCGGTGGATATATTCTCTCTTGGATGTGTCTTTTACAACGTCCTTACGAAAGGTGATCATCCTTTCGGAGACCAATTCTGCCGTCAGTCAAATATCGTTCGCAATGAATTGGTTTTAGACAAAGTTGACAACAATCCTGAAAGAGAAGAGCTGATAAGATTGATGATTTCTGCCAATGCTTCTGCTCGACCACCGTTAGCTGCAATACTAGAACATCCAATGTTTTGGTCTGAAGAGAAGATATTAGCATTCTTCTTGGATGTGAGTGATAGGATTGAAAAAGAAAACGAGAATACTTGTAATCTATTACGGAAGTTAGAAAGTGAGGCTGAAAATGTTGTTTTACAAGACTGGAGAGATCATATTTGCTCAGAAGTTGCTATGGACCTACGAAGATACCGTACTTATAAAGGAAACTCTGTCCGCGATCTACTAAGAGCTTTAAGGAATAAGGTATAATTCATGATTAAAGTACATATTGTGAGGTTTTTTTGATTAAGTGACATATTTTTGTGTGAATCCTTTGATTTTTGCGAACGGCAATTAAGCTTGGACTTGTTTACTTAATATGATTACAGAAAAATCATTATCGTGAACTCACCCCGGAAGCTCAAGCGTCTTTAGGCCAAATACCTAACCAATTTATTTTGTACTGGCTGTCTCGCTTTCCTAACCTTTTATACCATACATGGACAAAATTCGAATGTGTCAAGTTGGAGCCAATATTCTCAAAATATTATTCAAAAGAGTTTAATTTTTCATCGTGGACCGACGAAGATGAACCTTTTGTTGATCTAATAAGTGGGCAGAACACCAATTTTGATTCACATAACAAAATTCCACGCGGAATTGAAGGTGATTGGAGGTCAGATAGCAATCCTGAGAAAAAGAATGAAAACTCTCCAAAGTCAAAAATGGATAAAAACTTTTGGAAATCGAAGTCTCAATACAAGTATAATAAGTGGAGACGACAGCAAAATAGCAACTATTATCCCAGTAGTGCTTCTAGTGCTGTTCCTAAAGAAGGAGCTGGACAAGCTGGAGAAAAACTGGTCGCAACATACACAACCTGAATTCTAAACGAATAAAGATTACTATTACTCCTAATACATTGCCATTCCTGTTAGGTTTTACAATAGCTACCCAATAGGTTATGTTTCAGATGCTTTTAACTGATATTTTAATATATATTACAGACAGAGAGAAATGCCCTAGGATTTTTAGCTAACTTGAAGTTTTTTAATAACTGTGTACCACATTTTGGACTTTGAATATATAGATTGTATAATATGTAAACCGTACCTCACCCATAGCAACACCTTTACTACATGTTTACTGGTAAACTGAAGTAAGTTTATTGAAAATAGTAATCGTTGCGTCGAACTTTGTAAAAATATTCTAGCGCTACACTTTATTCACACAACCATTTTTACACCGTATCGATGACACAATTAATTCACCATGTCAGATACAGACCTACATGTTCCCTCAATTGACGAATTCGCTGACGAAGACAATGAATTAGAGGATTTTGCAACAGCAGAAGAGAAGAAAGGTACGGATGCACCTGTTGAGCCCACTGAAGATAAAGGCAAAGAAAATGTTCCAAACGATGACGACGGAGGGGACTATATATACGACCTATACGACGATGATCGGTCAGATTCTGGAAGCGGCGAAGATAATGAAGGTATAAACAGAAAACAATGTAATATTTTCAATTAAAAACTCACTCCAAGTAACTAGGAAAGCCCGCCTCAAACGAATCCCAATACTTAAATTTCATAGTTATAAAATCATCGGTATAAATAGCGCAAACGGGCTTTTCACTTCCGACTATGAGTGAGATACCGTTCGACTCAGTTTTTTACGCTGATTTCAATGGTGTATGTATGTGAAGTTTGTGCAAATGAATATTTGACCCAAAAATTGCATTTTAAAATCACAGAATGGGTGAAAAATATTGGTAATATAATGGTGATGTAAGAGTATAATATTAGTGCTACCAAGGTGGGAACAATACGACACGCCTGGAATATCTTCCAGAACTTCCGAGCATTGCTCGGGGGATTTTTGGGAGAGCCGGGGGATTTTGTGAATAAGGCGACCTATTCGCAAGATGCTGAGGGATGAAAATCGAAAGCTTGCGCTTGGGTTGAAAATTTGATGTGCTACTGAAGGATTATGTTATAGACACAACGCGAGCTTTTAAATATTCACACACTCAACACCAACATCAAAGATTGTTTAAAATATGGCAAATCTGCATTCGTGCGGGGGCTGGGAACATTAATGCTTTAAATGTGATTTATATGAGGCTCGGAGATGTCATATCTGAGAAATATTTTATTAAATACTATTACAAGACTCATTTAAACCATATAAAATTCTTCCATCCCCCGTCAAGGCATATCGGGTGGGGGATGGGATAGAGAACTATTTATAATAATTCTTTGGATATTATTCATACAAATCTATCTAAGGGAACGTCCATAAACTACGTGGACAGCTTTAGGGGGGGTGGGGGTACCCAAGATGTCCACGGTTGTCTACACTAGGGGGGGTGGGGGTTCCCAAATCCAAATCCTTCAGGTCAAACAGAGGTCACCAATACTCATATGTTTAACGGTGTAAAAATATATCTTTGATTGGAAATATCTCGAGAACAGTAGGTCGTAAACACATGCGACAAAAAGGAAAAAACACACTTACATTAAGGTTATACTGAGTTTGTACACGTGGACACTTTGTTGTGATTTTTAAAAAAGCTTTTCATTTCCTAAAAACTGTAGCCAAGTGGTTTCAAACCGTTTTTGAAGATATTTAATATTAATCTCTGTATTAGTTGTGATAGTTAAACCAAAGTTGATGCATACGCACACACACACTCTTATACAAGTTTGCGCTCTACATCTGCTTCACAGCAGAAATCATGCCCAATGTTTTGGGTTTTCAGTTTAATTCCGACAGAGCGAATCAAGTCGTTTTCTTTCAACTTTGGTTTACCCTCTACTTCATCCGAATTACTCGGTTATCAATTGACAAACAATAATACTGTTTTAATTGATTTTTGAAACGAACAAACCACCACTGTGTTATATTTAAGTGACAATTATGTCTCCTTGTTTTGTGCCCGGCTGTAAAAGCGGCTACAGTGGAAAATCTTGTCGTTCATTTCGTCCTCATAAGTCGGTTGCTCAACAGTGGATTTCTATTTTTCAAAAAATTCGTGACGACACCGTGTTTAATCCATTGAATAAAAATCATGTCGTCTGTCACCTTCATTTCAACCCTAATAAAATCGTGAAGATGGATCATTTCATAATTAACGGAAAATCTGTGACGTTAGACTTAGAATTGGACTCTACAGCCAGACACAATTCCTACGATTTTCGAGTCATTGCCCTCATACCGTTAAATAAAATCCCCAGTTAAAAGGAACCGTCCGCATGACCGTCTCAATTGCTCATCCACCATTCATAAAAAAAGAAAAATTGAAACGCCAACCGATTGTGTGCCGATTGTTATAAGATCTTTAATCCAATCATCTGTGAACTTGGCCGATATTGAATCTATTTGTCCTAAAAATTCTAATTGGTTAGCTTCAGAAACAAAGTTAAATGACGAAACTACATTCCAATTAATGCAACTTGAACACGATACTTTTACTAAAATTAAAAAATTGGTGCAGGTAAGCGTATGAAAATACAATGTGGCATCATACAAATATTATTTAAGTTAAAATGTTATCACATACTAACTTGTAATATTCTATCACGGCTTAATCATTTCAGGTGAATGCCACTGGAAGAATAAGTGTATTTTTTATGAACAAAATGTGACAGAACATTTTGTCGTTAGTTACACACCGAATTTGAATCCATTTCAACATATCTCTTCCGTGTTTGAAAATATTCTCCACGCTAACATCTGTAAAGGGGTACGAGGATTTGACAGTATCAAGTCTCACAAACAAGGAGTTTTAAGAAACAATATCTGGTATTCAGTTCAATGCAAGCATCTCATAATTGATGAAGTTGTCTGTTTTCATTGCAAAAAACTGTCTATCGGTTTTCGAAAAATACTACATTCCGGTAACAATGCAAATAAGAAAGAACAACATAAATCAACATCCGTTACCGTGAGATATCTTACAAATAGATCAGGGCTCTTGAAAAAATTAAATTTATAACCTAAAATCAAGCACTAGGAAACTTCAATTGTGTATCAAAAAGTTGAAATGTGAATCTCTGTGGGCAAAATTTAAAAACTTGAATCTACATCAAAATACAAAATGACAATGTTGCAGGCCGCCAAACTTTCTCAGTGCAAATCCGAAAAAGGAATGAGGTAACAAAATAAATTCATGATTATTTTATTATCGGTCGTTCCTTGAAAACCGTAATTGCTTTTATAGGTACACGACTAGAGTGCACTCTTTTACGCCTCAAATCACCGGCTGCCTACAAGCATTTGAGAATCTCAAATATTCCACTACCACACCCCCAGACTTTCAAAATTGTTAGCTGGCCTTCCCTGTGAATTCCCAGGGCGGTGGGGGTCACAAATTCGATTTTTTTTGTCCACGTAGTTTATGGACGTTCCCTTATACGATGCAGAGAAACCTTTCTAAGATAATATAAAAACGTAGACTGTGGCCAAAAGCCTACACTGTAGTAGGGATCATCCATTAATGACGTCTTCTTTGAGGGGGGG